>CM067526.1:3330000-3582500 GCA_034509925.1 Hirudinaria manillensis | reverse complement strand
TTGTTGATGTTGTTGCTACACGTTGGTGTTGTTGATGTTGTTGCTATATGTTGGTGTTGTTGATGTTGTTGCTACACGTTGGTGTTGTTGATGTTGTTGCTATATGTTGGTGTTGTTGATGTTGTTGTTGATGTTGTTGTTCATGATGTTGTTGTTGATGTTGTTGCTATATGTTGGTGTTGTTAAGCATTGATGCATTTGTTTTGCTGCTATTATTAATACTGGCAGCTGTTGGTGCAATTAAATTAACTTTCAAATCAGTTTCTTTTTTTTTAACTCCACAAAACTTCTTCATTTTTTATTTTTTATTTTTTTTTTATTTCGAAAAAAAAAATTCGTTGATTGGAAAAATTGTTGCCATCTTTCGTTCTTGTTTGAAGATTCAAAAACTCTTGAGTTTTGTAGTTGGTTTGTGATGACGCAACAGCAACAACAGCGTTAAATTGCTTCGTAACTGATCATCATTGTCTTTGTATGATGAACTTCAGTTTGTATTTTTTACTAAAATTTATAATTTAATTTTATTTTAATTATTTCCCTTTTAAAAATTATTTCTCCTCAAAATCATCTCATCCGAATACGTACGTGGCTGTCGAACATTCTTTTGACTGAAATCAAAAGACCACAAGAAAGTCTCTCGCGAGAGTCTCAAATTCAAATTCAAAGACATTTTTTCCACCCTCAGATCCTGGAGAGTCGACTTGAACAGCGGTTCTTGCACCTTGGTTTGCCAATCGGTGGAGTATCCGAAGAACCACAGCGGATTCTCGGTGCCAGCGGAGGTCCAAGACTCGCACTATCACATCGAACCATGTGGGTCTGGCAGGTGTAGGTTGACACTCATCAGCAGAATTGATTATAAGTCAGTTTTGTTTCTTTCTTTGTTTTGTTTGTATTCATTTGTTTTTGTATTCCATCCAAACTACAAGGAATGTCTTGCCATGTGATCTCACCATGGAGATTAGAATTGGTTCAAACACTAATACATCATCATCATCATCACCATCATCGTTGTCATCGTCATCAACTTTTCTTCATCAAATCGTGGCTAAGATGTTAAACTCTAAGAATTTATTTGCAATTTACGTGCTTTTTATGTTTTTAATATTTTTTGAGAGGTCTTATTTAGTAGTATCATAATCATCATCATCATCATCATCATCAAACTTCATAATTTGTGAAAACAATAATTAAACGGCTTAATTTATAAATATTTATTTAAGAAATAAATCCTAATTAACATTAATTAACAGGGGTCACAGCCTAAGTTGGTACAACCACCTGTTCGATCACGTGGTTGCCTCTCAACTCCTGCGCATCTCTCTGACCCTGAGGAACAACTTCATGTCGTCCAATCTGCCGGAGACCAAAGTGTAGCCTGTGATCATCCGCGCGTAAAACGAGTCCGCGTGTAATATTAATAATAATAATAATATTATTAATAATAATAATATTATTAATAATAATAATATTACTACGCCTACTAACAAACAGCAGATTATGCCATTCCCCGTTGTAGAAAGATGCCTTGTTTTAATCACTTAACCATTTTTATTGCGAAAGGTTAATAAATAAATAATTGATAACCAATTGATTACTAGACGAATCTGCAACACGTGGTTAGCATCATCATCGTCATCATTATCATTATTATCATCATCATTATCGTTATTATCGTTATCATTATCAGGACTACCTAAGCTGCCTCCAGAACCTCTTTTTGTATTTCATTGGAACTGACTTTGGGTCTTTGAAACGATTTAAAACTTATTTTTGTACATTTTACAATAAATTTGTTTTTATTCCAATGTTTATTTTTTTTATTTCCAATGTTTTGTTTTTGGTCGTCGGTGTTGTGCTTCTTGTTGCCCTGGAGATGTTTTGTAATTAGTGTCGTTTGACAGCCATGGCTGACAACAACAACAACAATAACAACGACTATAATAATAATAATAATAATAATATAATAAGAATAGCAAAAGTAATAATAAATTACTAATAGTAATGGTAAATATAATAATATAATAATAGTAAATTGGACTCAAGAAGATCTAGGAGCGATAGATGGAAAGAAGAGTCTCAGAAGGAGATGAATCTGGAGATGAAGAACAGATGGTCGACAGATGGCGGGATGTGCCGGTGGCATCTGAACGACAGAAGGATGACTCAACAAGGGTGGCCTTAGGAGGCCTGAACTCCCCAACCTACCCATAATTCCCCAATGTAGATAAAAATAGAAATTGGACCACGTCAGTAATTAGGTTCAAGATTATATTTAACAACTGCTCTCAGATTTGGTTTCGGATTGGGATGGGTGTGTCTGATTAATTATGCAAGCCCCCCGAGGATATTAATTATTCATGCAGATTGACGCATAATTACTGACCGTTACGATAACTTTGGTCCCCGCATTCTCCAAGAGGTATCTAATAATAGCTAATTATGAATGTCATGAATATTCTAATGCAGAACATTCGTTTATTTGAAGCTAATGAATTCATAATTTATTTATTTATTTTCTATTCTTCACTTATTTATTTACTTAATTAGCTGAAAATAGGGATGGGTCGTTCAACCATCACTTGAACAAATTTATATTAACGATTAATAGAATCAATAAAAAGATATTTTCCTCAAAATTAATCAATATTCACGACATAAGAAGCGTACGATTACCTCACAAGCGACATCTTTCTCACAACGATCGGCCTCCTTGTCCACAATCAGGTCGCGTCTCCTCTTGGGAATACCATACTAACTTGATTGTAAATATTTACAATGTACCCCATGCTTTGGCACCAACTACTATAATAATAATAGTAATAATAATAATAATAATAATAATAATAACAGCAACAAAAATACCAAATAATACAAATGCTGATAATAATAATAATAATAAAATAAGGTTCTCATGACGTCAGTAAGCACAGTTGAAGTCAGATATAGAAGCACAAAACGCCGCTGGTTACTATAATTAATATTTATTTAAAAAACATTATATATTAATTATAATTAATATTAGTAAAAATTATAATAATAAAGTAATATTATTAATTAATATCGTTTATAAAAGCATCGCTTAAAGAAGAAAAGCAATGAATACGTAATTCCTTAGCAAACGATTGAAACAAAGTGTTTAATGATGTTAGTAACACGAGTTTATTGGAGGAGATGATTTTAAATCATTGAAAAGAATTGGAATCTTTACAAATATTATATTAGAAATATTAGAAATATTAAATATTAAGAAATACAAATAAATAAGTCCTATTTAATTGTTAATTAATTAACTTATTAATTATTATTATTATTAATATTATTATTGTTTCTTATTGTTATTATTATTATTCTTTATTATATTATTAATATTGTATATAATATTAAATTGATATAATTACATGATATTGTAATATCATTCTTTATTACTTAAAGAAATATAAAGAAAGAAAGTCCTATTTAATTATTATTTAAATTTAATTAATAAATATTAATTAATTAATTACCTTCAATTGCAAACAAAACAATGTCAAACAAAATGCTTTTCAACTTAATTAATTAAAACAAATAAAAATCTTTTAAACAGAAATTGAAAGTTAAAAATTTAATTTCTTTTTCAGTTTTTCTTCCTCAAGACTTGAAAGTCGACGTGGTTCCGCCACTCGTGTTGTTTTTGTAGCAGAAAGTTGTTAGCCCGACGTCCCTGGGAGGCTCCCATGTTGCCTGTCGATTGATTGATTGATTGATTGATTGATTGATTGATTGATTGATTGATTGATTGATTGATTGATTGATTGATTGATTGATTGATTGATTGACTGAATATCAATTAATGAATTATTTGGAATGATAAATTTAAGATTTCAATGAACGTTGGTGATTGAAATTAATATTAATGACAGTTTGCTACATAATCATGGAAACAGTTTTTAAATGATTAAAGTTATCTTATCTTAATTTCGAATGACGATTTTTGTCACTGGATATCAAAGCAGGTTAGGATTCAAATATTCATTTTTGAGTCATTCGGTTTGAAGAAACAAACATGAAACAACAACAACAACAACAGCAACAACAACAGCAACAACAACAACAACAGCAACAACAACAGCAACAACAACAACAACAAACCTCCTCAAACACTTCATCATCATTGGTAGTCTTTCCAGGCTTCTTATCAGCTGAAGAATCAGCTTCAACGAGATTAGAGGCACTCGACTTCTTGTAACCTGGAATGAATCCGCCGAACGCGGCCACTCCGGATTTTCTCCAGGTACCGAAGGTGGTTTCGGGGTCTCTGCCGCCAGACTGGGCTTTGACTTTCTTCCCTTCGGCGTCGTGCATTTCCAACGATGCGCCTCCGTTTGCCAAGTCCTTCGAGTCCTCGGATTTCAGCGGACTGGAGGGGACGGAGGAAGGCTTGAGTCTGACGGCATCGGCCGGGAATGGAAGCAGTTGGGGGCCCAAGTGGTACGACTTTGGGTAGGACGATCTCCCCTTGTGGGTCTTCTTCATAGGCCTCGGTGGAATTTTCCCGTTCTTGTTGCTTCTACTCGACGGAGTGACTTCAGGATTTGAGTACTACGTTGGAATAAATTTCAAAATCATTTGCGGAATTACGCATTAATTAATAATGCATAATATGTCATATGATTAAAATAAATTTTAAATAGACACGACGCCTTTATGAATATTTATGAACTAGTAATGAGATGCACTCAACCGATTGGATGAAACTGGATGTGAGTTGGTCGTCCAGGTAGCCTCTCCTTTGTTGATTTTTCTTCCTCCATCTTCGCCTGGAAAAAAAAATGATTCACTTCCGTGAGCCTAATGTTTACTTAGCCTAATAACTTTCTGGAGATTTGTCAGAATTCTGAGCAAATTTAATGCATCTGTATTTAATAAGGGCCTCTTTTCGTCTGAATTTCTTTAAAATAATCTTATTGAGGATCAAATGAGCGGATGTTATTTCCTATGAAATATTATCCTCAATTTGTAAACATCGGACTTCGGAACTGGAGACATCTTTCTCTTCTGGAGAAAGCCACATGCCGAAACGAGCATATTTTTCATCATGAGAAACCACCAGAGCGTGGAGCCGTGGTTCCGCATGGTCGAACATTTCGCCGGTTCGTATCGAAGAGGAAGGTGGCCTCTTAATGTCCTTTCACATTCGATTCACTTTTAAACACGGAAACTCACTTGGACGTTATCATGCAGATACAACACGAGAGTATCACCATCAGGATCAGAACGAAAGCCACCGCCACCACGACCCACCAGAAGACAGGGAAGCCGAGCCACATGGAAACTAATAGGAGTGAATTATTCGTACGAATAAATGAGATTATAATTATTTTTTTTTATAAATATTCATCCTAATTATTTCTTAATTATCTATCAGTTCTCTATAAGCTGAAAAGTAAAAGCGTTATCATCTATCATCTACGTGATAGATGAGGCTGAGGAGCAAAAGATGGCGACGACGACGACGACGATGATGATGATCGTCATCATCATCATCATCATCATTTGAAGGAAGAAAGAAAGGTCTACTTGGTTCAAATGTTCATCTCAACTGACACGAGATGTAAACCAATCCCCAGGAGACATTTTCCCTTTTCTTCGGAAAACCTCACGAAAATTAGGTCACCGACACTTTCGAGTTAAATAATAAATAATAAAAACGATGAATAAATAAATAAATAAATTAATTAATTAAATTTAATTTAATCTCTTCCTTGTCGTGATTTAAATGTGAATTAATTTTTATCTACAATTATTTATTTATTTAATTAATTAATTAAGTAATTTATTCGTCAGGTTAAGTTTAAATTAGTGTCCGTAGAATATTTTATTTCTAGAAACCGAAAGAGCCTTATTATCAAAGGCGTGGGCGTCGTCATCATCATCACAACCATCATCATCACCACCACCATCATCATCATCACCACCATCATCATCATCATCATCGCCGTCATCTGAACACGCGCAAAAGAATGGCAGCAGTGCTCCTATTTGTAATCTCAGAAAAAAAATTGGGCGAACGAACGAAGGAGGAAAGAAAGAAAGAAAGAAAGAAAGAAAGAAAGAAAGAAAGAAAGAAATAAAGAAAGAAAGAAAGAAAGAAAGAAAGAAAGAAAGAAAGAAAGAAAGAAAGAAAGAAAGAAAGAAAGAAAGAAAGAAAGAAAGAAAGAAAGAAAGAAAGAAATAAAGAAAGAAAGAAAGAAAGAAAGAAAGAAAGAAAGAAAGAAAGAAGGTTCCATGGCGAGTGGTGGAATGGAAAGAATAAATAAATTGGATGAAATTACCGGCTGCATCGGTAGTGTCACAGGTTGGTTTATAAGGTGAATACGTGACTGGAGAGACTTCTGTTTCCAGGGGACCTTGGCCAGTGGGGATTGCTGTCTCTGGGACCGTCGCCCCCTCTGATCGATTCGTCAGCATCTCTATCGAAGTGGTCGGTCGCATCGTCGCGGCGGCTGTCGACAGTGAAGTCTGTGCAGCTGCGGTAGTTGCGAGCTTGGTGAATTCCTCGTGTATTGCTGTGCTTTCTTCGACATCGCTGGTGACGACAACGAGAGTGGATGTCATGCCAAAGTCTTGTTTAATGGCTGTCGTCTGGACGGAAGTGGTATTACCAGTGTTAGTAGCAGTGGTATCGGTAGTGGTGGTAGCTGTGGTATTGATAGCAGTTGCTGTCGAGGATTGAAGCAGTGGATCAACTTCCATCTTCTCCAACGCAGTCCCAGCTGAGATTGTGGTGACATCTTCGAGTGTCGGATTATTATTATTATTGTTATTATTATTATTGCTGTTATTATTATAAATGTTATTATCATCGACTGGAGAGGCAGCTGTCGTTGAATTGGTAGGAGGCGTGGAACCGAGGATGACGTCATCGGTCGCAGTGGTTTCCATGGAGACAAGGCTTGCTTTGGATTGTAGGTCGAGTTGCGAACCCTCGGCCAGGGAAACGAGAAACTTCGACGGACCTCGTTCGACTGTGGTGTGAGTTTGTATCGTATTGGGGTGTGACTCATCACTACCACCCTCGTTCTCCTCCACCTCCTCCTTCTCATCGTCCTCATTCTCATCTTCAACACCATCTCCAACAGTAACCTTCCACATGTCCTTTCCGGCCGTGGTATCCTTAGATTGGATCTCCTCGATTGTGACGTCATCGTCAGGGAGCGATCCATCAGTTGAGTTTACCGGAAGATTGGTATGAAAGATTGCCGTCGTGTTGGTCGTCGTCGTTGTTGCTGCTGTAGTTTGATGAATTGTTGCTGTTGTGTGATGAATTGTTGCTGTTGTTTGATGAATTGTTGTTGATGCATCGTGTTGAGGAGTTGATTGATGAGTCGATTGGTGATGGGTTGACAGGGTGGTTACGAGGTGGTCGCCTATTGATTCGTGAAAGTCGTCTGCTGTTGGATTGAAGTCCACTGTGTTGGAAGAAGGATCTTCGATGTCAGGTGCTACGCTTGTCACACCCATGTCTTGATCAACCTGAAATATTAGCTATATTAATAATAATAATAATAATAATAATAATAATAATAATAATAATAATAATAATAATAATAATAATAATGACCTACTTAAATTAATGAAATTTAAATTAATGTGAAATAATTAACAGCATATGAAAATGTGACACATAAGCATCCAACTGTTGGATCCCTTTGAGGACTTTTTCTTCCTGCAAATCATCATTAAACTGAATCTAAATGGAATAAATTCGTGACTTAAAAGTGGAAATTTCAAAGGATTAACTTAACATTATTAATTAAATGTCGTTAAATGCAAGTGTTTTGATGAATAATTCAGTGAAAATAAATGATATTAAACATGATTATATGTGATTAAACCTTCCTATGAGTGATTGACGTCTCTTGAAGTTACTCAAGAAAACTAATTCAGTTTTTGCCACCAACGTTTAAAAAACAATCATGAAAATGTTTCCAAAATATTTCTGAAAGTAATTTCCAATGATTTTCTGGATCAAATTATTTAAAAAATAATTCTTAAGTGTGCACAAACTCATGAAAACGAATCGTCATAGTCATCATCGTCATCATCACCACCACCACCACCACCATCATCATCATCATCATCATCATCATCATCATCATCATCATCATCATCATCATCATCACCATCATCATCATCATCATCATCACCATCATCATCATCATCATCATCATCATCATCATCATCATCATCATCTTCCTGGATTGTTACTGTGAGTGCACGTTGAAACCTCTTCAACTCAAGTAGCAGAACCTAATGGTTTATTGCCCTCATTCGACTAAATTACTTTTAATAATATTATATTATTATTATATTATAATTATTGATATTATTATTAATTAATATTAATATTGTGATATTAATAAAGTATCATAATGATAATAATGATGATGATGATGATGATGATGATGACGACGACGACGAGGATGATCAAACGTAAATAAATTTCGGAATTAAAAATCAGTAATTGTAGGTAATTAATAGAAGCACATCACGTGACATTTCAACGAAACGTTTCCTTGGCAACAGCTGACAACATTTGTTTAAATGGAGAATAAAAAGTTATAATGTCGTTGTTATTGTTGTTATTGTTATCCCCCTCACCATCATCATTAACATTATTATTATTATTTTATTATTATTATTATTATTGTTGTTATTATTATTATTATTATTATTATTATTATTATTATTATTATTGTTGTTATTATTATTGTTATTATTATCATTATTAATATTGTTGTTGTTATTATTATTATTATTATTATTATTGTTGTAGTTGTTATTATGATTGTGTTTATTGTTATTATTGTTGTTATTATTATTATTATTATTATTATTATTATTATTATTATTATTATTATTATTATTATTATTATTATTATTATTATTATTATTGTTGTTGTTGTTGTTGTTGTTATTATTATTATTATCACTAACATTAAATTATTGCTCTTAATCTTTTATTTCACAATCGTAATCATGATTACTTATTGGAGTTCGTTTTAGTACAGTTATGATTATTATAATTCTTATTATTTTATTATTATTATTATTATTGTTATTATTGTTGTTGTTATTATTAATGTGTAATGGAAGCAATTATAACTCGTCTTTGCATTGTTGTTGTTGTTGTTGTTCTTGTTGTTGATTGTTTTGTTGATATTGTTGTTCCTCACCACTCCCTCGCCTTAAGCAGGATGTTCAGTGCCTTCCTGATTGAACAACTTCAACTGATTGAAACTACGATCATTATCATAACCACTTTGTTGGTAAGCAATTATTACGCAATGATTTTATGATATTAGGCAATATAATTATAACAGTTTTTATTTGATGATGATGATGATGATGATGATGATGATAACGTAGTGATAATCGTTTGTGATTGCTGGTGTGGTTGTCTCGATATTCATGATGATAATGCTGATGATTACGGCGTTTAAGGTGTTTACATTACAGGCTTGGTTGACGTTCATGATGAAGGTGGTGTCGATGATGACGACGAAGAATGTAAATATTTAGACCAATCGGGCTTCGGCAACTACCATCAAATTATCCTGCCATGAGAACAACTCTAAACAACAACAACAACAACAGCAGTTTCTTCTCAGACAACAACATCGTCTTGGATAAATTCTCCTTTTCAAGTTCTCAAAAAAAATACTAAACAAACACCCTAGAGACCAGAATCATCATCATCATCATCATCATCGAAGCCTAAACTATTATTTAACATCTAGAAAACAAAACATTCTATCAAAATCGACACCATCGTCATCAACTCCATCGCTATCATTATCATCATCAGCTTGCAGCGTGATCGTTATCAGACACTTGAAATTTGTTTGCCCAAACCGAGTTCAAATTGCAAGCCATTTTCAAACCCCAGGTTTGTTGGCAACTAAAGCAACGGATTTCTCAACTCGAGTTCAGTTCATGTTGACACCCCCCAGAGAAAACAATGGTACGATCTCATTATTATTCAAATTGCCGTTAGAAACAAACGAGAGATGTTTTTGTTTTGATGCTAAATAACGACCCGTTTTGAGGTCCGCAAATTGAGGGTTGTTTGTCGTCGCGTGATAACAACAGGAACAACAGAACAACAACAGGAACAACAGAACAACAACAAGAACAACAACAGAACAACAACAGAACAACAACAGGAACAACAGAACAACAGGAAAGGATAGCAAAAAAAAAACAAATTCCAAAAAACTCTTTTCAGCTCACATTCACCAATGAATGTGTAACGCAGACGACTTCCGGTGTGTTATCGATTATTGATTATTAATTATTGATTAATAATAATAATATTATGAATGAATAATACGAATGAATAAACATCGAGTCTTTTAGGTTGGATGAGATTTAGGACAAACGAGATCTGGAATTCGTATTAAAAGCTGAAATCTTGAAATAGTTGACAACAACAACAACAACAAGTCATGGATCGAAGAAGAACAAACCATTGGAACATCAAACGAGTGGAAGAATATAAAAAGGGAAAACTATTTCAACTGAAAACTAAACGATCTCAAGTCCTAAACTTTGAAACGTTAACAATACATTTTATGACCATAATATTATCGTAATATTTATAATCATAATATTATCGGAAACAATACCACCACTAACAACAGCAACAACAACACTATCATCATCAACAAAACAACAATAACAGCAACAACATTATCATCATCAACAACAACAACAATAACAGCAACAACGACATCATCATCATCAACAAAACAACAATAACAGCAGCAACAACGACAACAACTCACCTCAGATGCTGTTCAAAAGGAAAGATACTCGAATCTGTGAACAACGTGTTGGCGATGAAATCATGTGAGTGACTCAGACACGACTCAACCGCCTTTATAGTCTGCCGGGCCCAAGTCGTCTGCGTCGCATTGATTTATCAGTTATTGTTCTAATAAATTTCATATATTCACAACAATTAATGCTATTATTTCTTCTATTAATATTATTTTTTACAATTATTATTATTATTATTACTACTGCTATTAATAAATACGAAATTATTGAAAAGTGAAATGAAAATTTGTTGCAGAGTAATTATGAATAAAATTATACAATACGCATCCGTAATTACTTTGACTTTAAGCAAGTCAATTAGAAGCGAAACATTCAACAATACTCGACGGCACTCAAAAGTACTCAACAACATTCAACAACTTTCAACAACATTCAACAACATTCAACATCACTCAAACAACAATATCCTGCAACATTCAACAATACTCAACTCCTTGAGAAGGTGAATGAAAAAAATGAAGGCGAAAAAAAAGTCACGCAGGTTCTTTTTCTGAATTGTTTTTTATGCTTTCTCTTTGCCATCTTTCCCACCGAGTTACTCATTCACCCATCCATCCATCCATCCATCCATCCACCCATCCATTCACTTATCCATTCACTTATCCATTCGCTCATCCATTCACTCATCCATCCAATCATTCATTCACTCATCCATGTACTCCTCTAGTCTCGTAATCATTTACTTACTCATTCATCCAACAAACCAAGCTACTCAAATATCTCTAAAATAAGTCATCATCCACTAAATTGACTCATTCGCGCCAAACTACTCCGTAATTCACTCACTAATTCACTCGGCATTGGCTCAAACTGAGTGCATGAACGTACATCAACGAGCAAGTTGAATGACTCACCTGGTACTGATAGGTTTACAATTGTTCAACAAAACCTCATTTCTTTCTGAACCCTAATTCAGTCACTTCAAGCAACAGAAATTATTGTGGCGCTCAAAAGGCAAAGGAAGTTTAATACGTAATGCATTCAATGCATTCAATGCACTCAATGCAATTCATCAATTGTGCTTTAAGGTTTTAAGCAATTGAAGATCAATCTATTAATAAACGTTTATTGATCTTTATAAATTAAAAAAATATTTATTTGTCATCTTTACATCCAAGTTAAAAGAAAGAAGGCTAAAAGTTAAAATCATTTCTATAGAAGCAGAACATTCTTGACATCGTTTCCATGGAAACAGAAAGCAAGCCACGCCACTATTGTTAGTATTAAATGTAATTATTTCTAACATTACGTGACAGAAGTTACGTCATCTGCGAGTGAATCGAGGATGTTCATGAAATGGCTAATTGTTGCAATTATGTGAAAACTGTTTGCATCTGTCCAGGACCATACGTAGACTTCCAAGACATTCATCTCTTAGGAATAACTAAGTAATTAACATCATAATTGTAACAATTAAAAATTATTATTCATAAAGCTTGTTATTGTTTTTATTATTATTCATCATAATCAAATGTTAATTGATGGCCCTTGCTTTGTTCTTTCGAATTTTCTTCAAGATAATCAGATAACGAAAACCCTGAAATGACTGAAGACAAATTAAGTTATCACTTAATTACAGTCGTCATGGATTATAATAATTTTAGACAAAGAACCTGCAGAAATTACGATTAGGAAAAGAATTATCGCCCTCTTAAAGAAGAACTTTAAAGATTCCAAGCATCCAGACACCTGGCGATCTTTTTCTAAACTCTGCTTTATTCTAGAAACAGATTGAAAGTGAAAGACAAAAAAAGTTTCACAGTCGGTTTGGCTGCTTGGAGGGATTTTTTTTTCTCGATAGTTGATGACTTGGGAATTTGAAAATCGAGGTTCGCGAACTCAATTGAATGAAATTTTCGTGGGAAAAGAGACCTCGGATATTTAATTCGATAAATATCTTGGAACATGGAATCGTATAAATTCAGCATCGTCGAGTAAATGGAACATAAATTATCCAAACGTCTGAGAACAAAGGAAATCTTAGAGAATATAAACCTCTGAAACCTTTTCAACTTATTTCTCATAAATATTCAAACTCCACTTTGATGACGTGCTGGTTAATTCAATATTCAATGATTGCATGCAAACAAAGGTCGTGCGAAATGGTTCTTAATCTTCGCATTCGCTTCAGATTTTTAAGGAATCCCAAAGATCTGTGAAATTGCAAAACGATATCAATAAAATAAATTGAGATCCATCAATCACATGGAATGCACTTTTATACAATCATTTCCAACACAATATTACTAGATTCGTTTGCTCGAACGTTTAAAAAGGCGGTAAAAATCATTGGAGTGAAATTTTAATTTTGGGATAATCTTAAATGCATAAGATTTAATTCGAATATATTTTAAATAAATTATTCTTTTACTTTTTTTTTAAATATCGACTTAGAAATAGGTAAACCAAAATTTAAACAAATTCAGCAGAAAATGATGAGATGGCAGCGTTGCTTGCTGCTGCCGAAGATATCGATCGGCATGTCACGTATTTCGTTCCTATTCCGGTTTTCGTTCAGAAAACAGCTGCTTGGATTTGAGCAGACGTTTTTATTACCTTTTTCAGTTTGAATCTGTCGATTGTTTTTCAAATTTTGTGAAGTTTCGGCGATAAATTTACGTGGGAATATGTCTAACGGAGGCAATGGTAGGTTGTATGATTCGCATGAAAATGCTTTCAATGAGTTCGTTTTGTGACTTTTTTTTCCAGCCGCCTGGATTATCACCAGGGAGGAGAGGGAAAAACACGATACTCAGTTTAATCTCCTCAATCCAGTTAATGATTTGGTTTCAGGTTCATGTCGATCTTTTAATAACAATTACATCAGTAGATTTAATAATTTTGCCGGAGCGAATAAAGTAAATAAATTACGCTATCTATGTCCCTCTAACAAAAACCTCTTGAAAATTGGATCCTTATGAATTTAATGCATTAATAATAATAAAGCGATA
The DNA here is from genome assembly GCA_034509925.1 of Hirudinaria manillensis. Classification (NCBI taxonomy): domain Eukaryota; kingdom Metazoa; phylum Annelida; class Clitellata; order Hirudinida; family Hirudinidae; genus Hirudinaria; species Hirudinaria manillensis. The sequence continues at coordinate 3,568,665 of CM067526.1, read as the reverse complement.
ATTACTTCAAGGTGAAAAAGTGAGACCTGTTTTAATGAAATCGGGTCTGCCAATTTCTGTTCTCGGGCACATTTGGTTAGCTATCGTTAATATCATTTATCGTTAATAAACAACATGACCTATAATTGATCTATAAGGATATACAATGCTATAACCATTACTTGTAGGTTAATTATAATATTGGCATAATATTGGACAAAGTAATAACAAGTTAAGTAATACTGTTAATGCCTAATCACATCTGCTTAGGAACCTCGCAGACTTGGACGGAGATGGCTGCTTGAACAGACTGGAGTATTCGATAGCCATCCACTTAATCCGCCACAAACTTCAGGGGGCCTCTTTACCCCTGACACTCCCCAACTCCCTCAAGAACGACCCCTACAAAAGTCTCCAACCCGTCTCGGTATGGTTTAGGTATTATTTATCATTTAACTTCATTTAAGTTAATTAGGTTTATGGTCTTCAAAATTATCCCCTGGTTGATTTTGTGTGGCACATGATTTGAAACAACATTTTTTTGTCATTTTAGTTTGAAAAACTCTACTGATTTTAAATTAAATTGATTTAAATGATTAAAATGTCACAAACAACGCAGCAATCTCCACCTCTCCAAGCAGTTGTTCCACAACAACAACATCAACAACAACCTCAACAAATAAAACAACAGGTGTTATGCTTTCTTTTTCATTAATTAATAACTTCGATCTAAAATAAGCATCGGACAAAAGCAGGTTCCGAAACAGATTCCTCAGCAACAGCCTCAAATACAACCGCAGCGACAACAACAGCCTGGTCAACAAATGCCGCAACGTCCACAACAACCTGTTCAACAAATTCCACAACAACAAGCACCTCGACAGCAGCAGCCTATCCAAGTTCAACAGGTCCAGCAACAACCCATTCAACAAGTTCAGCAACAGCAACCCATTCCACAACAAAAGCCTGTCCAACAGTTTCAACAGCAACAACCCATCCCACAACAGATTCGACAACAGCAACAACCCATCCAACAAGTTCAGCAACAACAACCCATTCGACAACAAAACCCCGTCCAACAATTCCAACAACCAATCCAACAACAGCCTATTCAGCAACCCATTCAGCAACAACCAATAAAACAACAGCAACCCATACAACAACAACAACAGCCCATACAACAACAATATCAACAACCCATTCAACAGCAACAACAACCCATCCAACAGCATCAGCAACCCGTACAACAACAGCAACCCATACAACAACAACCCATCCAACAGCAACAACCTCCTCAAAGGCCCCAACAAACCCCAGTGGCTCCCATCCCCAGACCACCTCAGAACCTCAACAACAACAACAATTCTTCCCAGAGAGCCAGGCGTAGGAGACATGTTCTTTTTATTCATTTTAGATTCATTCATTACCAAATCGTTTAATATCTTATGAATATGAACAACATTATCATAATTTATTCATGAATACAACATAACCTCGTGCATAATTTATTAATTTTTCAGCAACAACAAATTCTGTACAAAAAACAACGCCCCCTGTCGAACAACAACCGACTGAGATTCAAAGCGATTCTCCTCAGTGAGATTTATTTCGAAATTTAAATTAAATTGTTTAAAATTAAATTTTTTTTCGAATTTCAAGTCATTTACGACTGAATTAAGACACAATCGTAAATGTAATTTCTGAAAAACGTTTTATTATTAACATTACAGTCGTCATCATTATCATCATCATCATCATCGTCAGCGTTGTTAATTCATGTTTCTAATTAATATCGCAATCACCATTGCTTATTGTCATTATTGTCAATAAAAATATTAAACCGTAAATGAAACGAATGAATGAAATGAACCTGATTGGATATTTGAATATTTAAATATTTAAATATTTATTGTGAACAATTCGTAATTAATTCGTTGAAATTCAGAAGTCCAGTGTGGGTTGTGACGCAGGGTCAGATCGATAAATACAGGATGGTATTTAAAAAAATTGATAGCAACAACAGAGGACACTTGACAGGTTGTGCTCTTGTATTGTATTGTATTGTATTGTTTGCTGTTTCTATGGTGATGATGATGGTTAACAAATAATTGGATAAAATATATAGCATTAATATGAAATATATAACCTAATATATTTTATAAGAAATGTTTTCATATAAAATACATATTTATTGTAATTTTTAAAAATAAAATGTCTATTTCAAGACGTCACTCGTCATCTGATGGATAATTGTTAGAAACAGATGTCAGTGACGTGACATTGACATCTGTAAAAAGTCATGCAATGTTTGATTACTGATGTTTAATCAGTCAATATTTGCAAGGAACGTCTACGCCTTTGTCTGAAACAAGATGACAAACAAAATAATAAAAAATACAAAAAATACAAAAGTTGTATCTTTGCATGGAGCAAGATCTGTTGGTACTTACTTGTATGTCGATCAACAAACAATTGTTTGAAATTAATTGCAGGACTTGAGGCAAGAACAGTACTTTCCAAGTCAGGACTTCCGAACAAAGTACTTGCCCAGATATGGTCACAAAGTTTCACTGTGCCTTTTTTTATAGAATTTTAAAAGAATTTTAAAGTTATTTTATCTTTGAAGCACTTAATAAATAATTAATAACTCGTAATTAATAATAATTATATTATATTAATAATTAATTGAAAACGTTTAACAATTAATTTAAAACTAAACAGGAGTTTGTCCGACATTGACGACGATGGCTGCCTGAACGAAGAGGAATTCTTCCTGGCCATGCATTTCATTGAGCAGCAGAGGGCAGGTCAGCCAATCCCTGCTTCCCTTCCACCTGAATGCATTCCACCTTCGTACAGAAAACACAAGCAACCACAGAGACCACCGCCACCCTCACCCAAAAAGCCGCTCCCCCAAAAACCCCCACAACCGAATCTCGTCCATCACACTCCACCTGCTCAACCAAAGCACGTGAAACCACAACAACAAGTTGTTCAACAAACCCAGCAGCAACCTCAACAATTCCAGCCACAACCTCAACAGATTCGTCAACAAACTCAACAAATTGCACCACAACCCCAGCAGATTTATCAGCAGCCTCAACAAATCTATCAACAACCCCAACAAGTTTATCAACAGCCCCAGTTAAATCAGCAACAACCTCAACAAATCCAGCAACAACCCCAGTTAAATCAGCAACGAACTCAGCAAATCCAACAACAACCCCAACAAGTTTACCAACAGCCGCAACAAATTCAACAACCACAACAAGTTCCACAAGAGTTCGAGCAACAATCGCCAGCCACACAAGCCCCACAAGAAATAACAACGGCTTCGTTGGAGCCACAAGTCGACCTGCCTGTCGAGTCCCAGGTGGCATCCTTCCAGGATGATCCTTTTGGAATGAGCCCGATGCAGATCGAAGAGGATCCATCTCCTCGCCTGGAGGACAACATCAACGACAACATCCAACAACAATGGCAACAACAACAGCAACAACCTTTGGCACCGGAAGAGATCATAGCTTACAGGGTGGTCAGTGAAGTCATGTCGACTCTGCCGAATGTTGTTGTTGCATCTTCTTCACCTTGGCCTGAACCAAATATTGGTCAGTGAACACATCTAGGAAATACTTTATTCTTTGTATCGTTAATTAATTAATTATTGTTATTATTGTTATTATTATTATTATTATTATTATTATTATTATTATTATTATTATTATTAGTTCAAATTGTGATTGATTTTTAATCGATTACATTAGAACTGTATCATTTCAGAGCAAGCCATAACTGAGCCTGTGGAGTAAGTAATACAAATCATTGTTAATAATTGTTGGCGAACTCTGAAATTTAGCAAACTCTCAGTTGAATAAGTAATAATAATTGATAGTAATAATAATTAATAAATAATTAATAAATAATAATAATAATAATTACTTTTAAAATTTTATAATAACGTCTCAACAGAAGTCCTGAAAGCTCTTCAGACGAGGAAGAGAAAAGAAAGGAGCTGGAAAAACAGAAGCGTTTCGAGATGGAAATCGAGAGACAGAAGGAATTGGACAGGAAAAGGAAGGAAGAAGCAGAGGAGAAGAAGAAGATGGAGATGGAAAGAAAGGCCAAGGAAGAAGAAGAAAGAAAGAAACAACTGGAGGTGGAAAGACTGAAGGCGGAGGAGTTTGAAAGACAGAAGAAGGAAGAATTTGAAAAGTACAGATTGGCAGAACTCGAGAAGCAGAGACTCGCAGAGATTGAAAAACAAAAACAATTGGAACGAGAGAAAGAAGAGCAGAGAAGGAAAGCACAGGAATTGAAGGAGGTTCGGGAAGTTCCAATCGACGATTTAATCTCTTATTTTTTTTATATCTCGACCGTTAATTTTCCTTTTAAAAAATCATTTTAATAATTAATTAATTAATTAATTAATTTTTATTAAATAAATGTTATTGCTTTTCTGGGCAACCCAAGAGGGATAACCTACGATTTAAATAATTAAATAATTAATTATTAATATGTTAATAACAACAGGCCCAGCTGTTGGAGCAGCAGAGGCAGAGACAATTGGATTGGGAACATCAAAGGAGGGATCAATTGATCCTGCTCAAGGCACGTGAACAGAACCAGGTGGACAACGTTGAAAAGGAAATAACAAGACTTAAGAAAATTATCGCCACCCACGTTAGTACTTTTGTAAATTACAAATAATTATTTAAGTTAAATTATTTTTTTTATTATTATTATTTTAGAATAGATAATTTTTTTTATATATTTTTAAGTTCGTTAATAAATAAGGAAATTAATTCATACATTTATTTATAAAAGAAATAATTGATTAATCAAATAAAATTATAAAAAATTAATTTATTTATTTATTATTATCATTTCCAGATCAAATAGCTGGGGTTTATAATAATATTTGGGTTATAAGAAAATTATAAATAAATAAATTAATAAATTTATTAATTAAACATCGTCAGGAGAAGAAAAAGATTGAAATGGAATCCAAGCTGAACAAAGCAAGGGGAGTACTTAACGAATTCACGAGTACAATTGGCGCCATGAGGAGCAGACGAGATGAAAAGGTCGCAGAGGTCGACGAAGCTGCAATCATCTTGGAGGTTGACCTTTGACATTCAATTCAATTTAATTTCAATTAATTGTAAAAACTTCTAAAATAGCATATTATTAATTATAAAATTAAGAAATAAAATGGTTGAAATATATTATGAAATATAATATTATAGTATTAATAGGAATTAAAACTCATTAAATCGATTAAAAAGTTTTAAGAATAAGAAACGGTAAACATTTAAGTAAACATTTAAGTAAACATTTAAGTAAACATTTAAGTAAACATTTAAGTAAACATTTAAGTAAACATTTAAGTAAACATTTAAGTAAACATTTAAGTAAACATTTAAGTAAACATTTAAGTAAACATTTAAGTAAACATTTAAGTAAACATTTAAGTAAACATTTAAGTAAACATTTAAGTAAACATTTAAGTAAACATTTAAGTAAACATTTAAGTAAACATTTATACAAATCTCATTTTTAATGTTTTTATTCCTAGACTACATCATGACTTCATCACAGCAATAAGTTATATTTAATTATATTAAGTCATTTATTAAGTTAATTAGTTAAATTAACGAGTTAATCAGTTAATTATTATTCAAAGTTGTTGGAACGTGTTTTCATTTAGGATGTGGATGATGTTAACTTTAACAATTTAATTTAATTTAATTTAATTTAATTGCAGGAGAAAAAGAGGAAGTTGAGGTTGATAACACAAGAAGCACAACTGTTGGAAACACAACTATCTCTCGTGGATTCTCATTTGGGTTTGTTAATCGTAATACTTGGTATTAAAAGATTAAAATTATTATTATTATTATTATTATTATTATTATTATTATTATTATTATTATTATTATTATTATTATTATTATTATTATTATTATTATTATTGTTGATCACCACAAAGATTACAATTTAATGCAAATATCCCCTAAAATATCAAAATAGTAAAAATATTTTAAAATAAAAAATAATAATTTATAACCTGTAGGTGATGCTTACAAAATGGTTGAAAGTAGTTTCAAGAAGAAACAATCGTTGGTGAACAAATTGAATGAACAACTGAAGAAAAATGAAGAAGAAATTGAAATCAGGGTTCAACTCATTGAGTCCAGGAATGCAAGGCTTGCAGTGAGTGCTTGGAAGTTCTCTATTATTATTTTATTTATTTTATTTTTTTATTATTTTATATGTTTTATATCTTCTATTATTATTATTATTATTTTAATAAGTGAATTTGATGATAATAATAATATCAATAATAGTAATAATAGCCGCAATGGTAATAATTTTCATTATTTTATTTATTCGGCTTTTATATGTTCTATTATTATTATTATTTTAATAGGTGAATTTGGTGAAGATGATGATAATAATAATTAATAATAATAACAATTGTTATTATTTAATTTATTCTCCTTATCTCAGTTACTGACCAATATTAGATCTGATTTGGATCAATTGAACTAATAATTTATTAAATAAGCTTGTATTATCATAATAATAATGATGATTATTATTATTATCATTAATTAATAATTATTATAATTATTAATATTATTAATATTATCATAATTTATGCAAGGAATTGCGTCAGGAAATGACCGACATGCACAACGACCTGAAGTCCCTTCAAGTTGAACTGAGGAACAAAAAATTCAACTGGGAATTAAGTTGCCAACAGATGGCCAATACTGCTACGTAAATTTGGAGTGCATTTGTTGTTGTTGTTGTTGGTGGTGGTGGTGTTGTGGATGATGACGATGTTGTTGTTGTTGGTGTTGTAGTCGTCGTCTTATATTTTTATATTTTACATATTTATACATTTATGAAAGCGATACAAATATTTGTTAACGATTTTTAATAATTTGTAAATTAACTATTTTTTAAAAGACTCGTTCATTTTGCAGGCAAGACATCAACTTGGGAGAAAGAGGTTAGTGAGTACTAACAGTACTAATTAGTTAATATCAATTTGAAAGATAAAATCAAAGGCAACTATAATAATAATAATAATAATAATAACAATAATAATAATAATAACATTAATAATAATATAAATGTTTGTTTACAAAACGCAAAACTATTATCATCATCGTTGAACAAATAATTTCAATCAATCAATCGTTTCAGTCGAAGGTTGGATTCCTCACGTGACCATGTACGAATTCGTTGCAAGGTCTTCAGATGAATTGTCCATCAGACCTGGAGATGTTGTTTGGGTGACTTTGTGCTTTCTGATGTTGTTGTTGTTGTTGTCGTTTGGTTGTTGTTTTGTTGTTGTTGTCGTTTGGTTGTTGTTTTGTTGTTGTTGTCGTTTGGTTGTTGTTTTGTTGTTGTTGTCGTTTGGTTGTTGTTTTGTTGTTGTTGTCGTTTGGTTGTTGTTTTGTTGTTGTTGTTGTTGTTAATTTGTTGTTTTATGTTTTTAACAACATCCAAGAAGGCCTTAAAAGTGATGCTGAATGATTGTTGAATTTGAGATAATTATTTCAAATTATTCTATTATTATTGCAATCAAGATGATTGAAATCATAAAGAATAAATTATGTTCACCTCAATTAATTTAAATAAATTAAAATACTTAAATAATAATTTTGAAAAAAAAAGATATAAAATTACAAAACTTTTTGGAACCTTTCTTAAGGCTTGAAAATTGTTGAATGTCAAAATGTCAACCCTTCCAGGTCAACCCGGACTCGATGGGTGCAGAGGCGGGGTGGTTGAAGGGGAGGTTGAGGGGCTCAGAAGGGTGTTTCCCTGAGGCCTACGTTCAAAAGGTTCAAGAAGACGCAAAGGTTATCTCTGAAAGTCAAGTTGAGGTTGCTCAGGTTTCATTGAGGTTGGCAAGTTTTGTTTGAAAGTTACAATCGTGTTATCGTCAATCTTGTTGTTCGTCATCGTCGTCGTCGTCGTCGTTGTCGTCATCAACAGTGTCCTGTCATCATTGTTATCATTGTTATCATTCATACTGTGTTCATTTGACAGTAGCGAGGCTTCACCGATTGCGCAGAACGTTGAAGCGGATATCAGGAATGAGAGCGAAGGAGGTTGGTTGGTTGGTTGGTTGGTTGGTTGGTTGGTTGGTTGGTTGGTTGGTTGGTTGGTTGGTTGGTTGGTTGGTTGGTTGGTTGGTTGGTTGGTTGGTTGGTTGGTTGGTTGGTTGGTTGGTTGGTTGGTTGGTTGGTTGGTTGGTTGGTTGGTTGGTTGGTTGGTTGGTTGGTTGGTTGGTTGGTTGGTTGGTTGGTTGGTTGGTTGGTTGGTTGGTTGGTTGGTTGGTTGATTGATTGATTGATTGAATAAATTAATTCCATTTTATTGAATAAATCAGATAACTAATTTATTTTATTTAAATGATTGTTTTTAAAAAGTCAAACGTAATTTCATCAAATCGTTTGAAATTGAATTTCCAGACATGTACGTGGCAATGTACGACTACACTTCGGATGAACCCGGTGACCTGACCTTCAACCAAGGTGAGGTCATAAAGGTCACGGCCAAAGATGGCGAATGGTGGCAGGGGTCAGTGGATTCCACGAGGAGTGGAATATTTCCGGCAAATTTCGTCAGTCCAATGCCTCGACAACAACAACAACAACAGCAGCAACAGCAGCAGCAACAACAACAGCAACAACAACAACAACATCCTTCTGCACCTGCAGCTCCCAAGCAGATTGGAGTTAGTTTTTTAGTCGCAAAATAGATCTACTGTTGTTGCAATGAGTTGTGCCTGTTTTGTTGTTGTTGTAATGAGTTGTTTTTCTCGTAGACGACTCCTAAAATGACTGTCATGAAGAAACCAGGTGAGTTATCCTAAAACAAAAATATTGATTAGAAATTATTAATTTTAACTAAGCGAGCTTATTATAAATATTTGTCTTTTAATAAAACAAATTATAAATAAATAATCCTGAAATACAATCTCCAGAAATAGCCACGGCCATAGCGTCCTACTCTGCCTCTGGTCCTGAACAATTGAGTCTTCAACCTGGTCACCTCATCCAGGTGAGGAAGAAAACCGATACAGGATGGTGGGAAGGAGAAGTACAGGTAGGCTCATAATTATCATAATTTATTCCGTTTTCAAGTCGTAACTTATTAAAACAGATTAAAATACCGTGTGTAAATGCTCGACTATTATTCTTTGTTATTATTATTACTTAATTAATTATTACTTAATTAATTCATATTTCGTTGAGATTAGAATTGTTTTCAGTAAATTCTAAATAAGATTATGTTATGTCATGTGTACGCATCGTGGAGTACAAAGAGTTAGGTTGATTGTTAACTCAATATAAATAATATTGCGAGTCATAAATATTTGCTATTGACACATTACAGATATTAATATGTTACAGATATTTATTTATTAATTAATTATTAATTAATAAGATGTAAACACCCACCACCAACAGGTCAGAGGTCAGCAGAGAAGGATTGGATGGTTTCCTTCGAGTTACGTGAAACTATTGGGAGGTTCAAGACATTCAGCTGACAACCTGGTCAATTATATTTTTTTAAGTCCCTTATATTGTCACGGTGTTTTGTGTTAATTAATATTACGTAACAAGTATTAACTATTAGGTCATTAAGTACTAATTATTAGGTTATTAATTAGTAATTATTATTAAAATAATTTTTAAAATTATTAGTAATTAATACTAAAATCGTTTATTGTAATTGTAATTGTTGATGAAAAACAGAACGAAGGGCGTTCCAACGTCTCCAAGATACCTGTAGCACCTGCTCCAGGTAAATTGCTTTTGGTACGAGAGTCTCAATTATCGATTGTTATGTTAAATATTTTTATAATTTATTAATTATAAGGTCGAGATTTTCACACGTTCAAAATCTGTCTAAATATCATTTAACGTAATTAATAATAAAAATAGTAAAAATAATCTATAATTAGTTAGTAATTAATTATTACTAATTATTGTTAACTTATTATTATTATTATTATTATTATTATTATTCATTATTAATAATCACAATCTACCACCAGAGAAAATGTTGGCTCTGTACGACTTCACCTCCGACAGAGAGGATGAGCTCACGTTTAAACAGGGTGACGTCATCACCGTCATCTCAAAGACCCATCCTGATTGGTGGAACGGAGAGCTGGATGGGGCTCAGGGCATATTCCCTGCTAATTTCGTAGGTCCCTACAAAGCTGCGTAGAATTCTCAGACTTTTTTTTTCAGTATTTTACATCTCTTATAGAAGTAGCTATCCATGTACTTAATACTATAATGGGCTGTAACTTTGGATTATTACAGATTACCTAATATAGATTAGTCACCTCGTAGACTGTGGAATGAACGTGTTAGCGTTAAGGCCATGAGAACGTGTTTGTTTATTATTTAATGCATTATTTGTATTATATATTAACATAATTCATTCATTAAGTTCGTTACTGGTGTATTGGGATACACCATTTACATATGTCAATAGAAGTTCTAAGACTTTCAAAGCTGTATATCAGCGGTCATTAATATATTATAACCATTTATTAATATATTATAACCTTTTATTATTTATCTGTTTTTGAAATTGAAATTATTAAATCTTGATTCGAATTTTCAAAACCAAATTCTATTGCAACGATTTTATTATTAAAAACAAACACAGTTGGAAGATATTTATTCGGAGTTCAGCATTAAAATGTCCATGGACTTTGCTCAAAATGGAATGCCAAGCAACTGGATTCGTTCCATCAAAGCTGACTTTTGTTTGTTATGCACCATTACAAAGGCAGTCTTCATCTGTAAGCTGATTGACTGTGGTCAAGGAATGCTCATCGACATGTGAATATAATATTGCATAATAAAGATATTATGCTCAGAAGAACACCAATGCAGAAAATAATAAAATAATAATTAGGTAAAACTCGAACAAATCTGCAACAGCAGTCGCGTCAATTAAACAATTATTCCGTGAAACGTAGAAGGAAAAAAACAAATTAAGGAATAAATGAAAAAAATGCAAGTCCCAATATTCCTGAGAAATCGGTGCATTCATTTGTAAGGGTCGGGTTTTAAGATTGAAAGTAACTGGGTTTGTTTGGCAAGATCTTCAAGAGAATGTCACACACGTTTGGGGATTCACGACCTGTTATTGAGCGTTATAAAAGTCAATTTCAGAAGAATTAGTTTTAAATTGAAGTAATTATGGGAATAAAAATATATGAAAAATTATGACACGCAGTTTAATATTGTGAAATTTTTTAAGAAAGTTTTTATGTCCGTTAAGAGTGGATTGCTTACACTTAATAATTTGGGAGGTGAACTTGCTGTGGTTTGGAATCGTTTGCAGATGCTGAAATAAGGACGTTTCCAATAATATGAATAAACTAGAAAAAAATTTTAAATATCATTGCATTTTAAATTTTGAAACTCCTAGATTGTATGAGCAAAATATTTAAATTTTAAAGTGCTCCAATTCGGGTATAAAAACTCTGAAATTACATCATCAGAGGCGACAATCTGTATTCCAAACTGTTCAAAGTAGATTAGTTGTTCTTGTTGCACTGGAACGTTGAAGAGAACGGACAACTTGTCTCTCAGGTTCTTCACTGACAATATTTCCAGGTCGATTGGATAAAAAACTGTTTTGATTGAATCAGTTTAGTTTGCTAAATACAAACAAGTTAATCCCAAATGCCTTAAATTTAAAAATAAAAATAACCATTTCTGTTGAGTTCATCAAAGGTCAATTGATTGCGAATGTTTGAAGTTCCGGAACCCGTCGATGTTCGATCTTCCGATAAGAGGCGGGGCTTAGAGTTGGCGTAATGACGACGTCGTTGTTCGTGGAAGGAGCCAATCAAATGATTGATATTTCGAGGGTTGTGATAGGGCCAGACCCTAACTGAACTCAGGGACACAGACCTCAGCATGGGAAGTTTATGCGAGTGATGGAAGGAATGCGGAGGTAAAGGAAGACCATTGATGTCCTCCTCTTCCTCCATTTTCTCTCCCTCACTCGTCGCGCTGAGAGACGGGGATAGGCTGCTTTGAGACATACTGCTCAGGTGATTTTTTAAGCAGGCCTGAGGAATGCCTTGAGGGCTTTGATCAGGCACGTTCTTGTCTGATTAGAAACAATTGGTGCTGATATAAGGCACGCTCGGAGCATTCATTCTAAACCTACATGTCGTGTACAGATTGCTGACCCCTTGGAAACTGACGTAGATGGACAATTTAGGTTTGCCAAAACTGAATAAAATTAAGTCCTTTAATTTAATTCAAGTTCTTAAAATCTTAAAATCCGCTAAAAATTTCATTTCTGATAACGATACAATATCAAGTAATTAATGTCTCACAAGTATTTTTTTATCAACTGACCCAAAATGAAGCAAGTTGTACAATCTTATTCCCTCAGCGGGCCCACAAATGCTAATCAAATCATCCTGGCCAAGACCCAGTAATTCATTGCCTGGTAAACAAGTTTAGCAAGTTGGGATGGTCATTTTTATTAATACTGTTATTATTACTATTACTATCGTCATCATTACTGTTTCTCAATCATTTACTTTTTTTTTACCTTTCCTAGCAATTTGGAAATGCATATTTCTTGAACAATTTTCGTGTTACCATGGAAATTATTTGCGAATCTTATTAAGGAAGGCTTAATCCTGAATTACCCATTACTTAAAAGGCCGCTTTAAGCCTAACATTCTAAGACCTGTTAAAAACCAAACCAGTTTCGTTCGGTCGAAACCGGATCGAAACCGGATTTCGTTATGTGTTCATGCAGGTGAAACTTGTAAACCAGTCACCTGTGAATGCCTCGAAATGCTTGCTTTGTTCCATAAATTTCTCAACCATCAACCATTGGGCCAGCTGTTCCGATGTCATGTCTTCTACCTTGTCTCCCGATGCCAATCGCTATTCGTAAAAATAATTAACTTGGTCTCAATAAATTCTTAAATATCTGAAACTTTAATTCGTTATTTGATATATATGCTAATATTTCATATTTAATATTCAAACGACACGACTAGTTTTAAGCAATCCGTTTGTATTCTAACGAGATTAATTAGAACGCTCGCTTGGACTTGTTATTTGGACTTTAAAGTTAAGTGGAAGCTAATAGACTTGATTATACAAAATAAACAATAATTAACCATCGAATCTTCTGTCACTTCATTTACAACCGGTATGCAGCTTAAAAGGAGCCTTCAAAATGGAAAAAATGCATCTAAATAATACTTGTCAAACGTATCTGAAATTCCATGGACGACGTGACGCAAAAGATTATCGTTACGAGGCGAACTATGGAAAATCTTTTTAAGGACCAGATAGAAGCAGACAAAACTCGCCAAATCTGCTATCAAATTCAATGCACCTTCGTGGCCTGAAAACTTGCGACTAACCGTAAAACCAGGTCTCAATGGAGCTTTAAAACAGTCCTCTAACGATTTTCAGGACCCAATTATTCCCAAGCATCAGTTATGTTATAAAATGGTTCTCGAAAATTTTGGTTTTCTTGATTCTATTCTAACAGTGCTACTACTAATCTAATACTGTTACCTAACTATAATTCCCAGTATGTAAAACCTCAAACCTTGCTGCCTCCTCTGACATGATCTCTTGTTTTGCGGAGTCGTTGTTGCTGCTGTTGTTGTTACTGTCGACCAAGAAAGCATCATCGTTGTCCATTCCATCGGATTCACAATTTCCATCTCGTCCATAAAACGAAACATTCAGATCTGTTCCGCTACCGCCGATTTTTCCCGAGTTAGACATTCTGTTGCGACCGGTATCTCTGCAGTCCAATCCATTTAAAAAGCCTTCAGCAGAGTTGGCAATAGTCAAAGTCATGTCTTGCGACATGTGACGAGTTTTGGGTGGAAGGGCAACCTGAGGAGCCTTCTGTGTGTTTATGTTATTGATGCTCCCAAATTGAGGCTGCACTCCTTCCTGCTCTACTGGCATCTAATGAATATTCAAACAACTAATGAGAAAATCACCCTAAAATTCAAGAACTTTTCCAACTAATTTGGCTTTCCTTCCGCTTTCAATGTGGCTAAATCAGATTGTTAAAACTATTCAACAAGCAGTCCTAAGGTCAACTAGGTCAACGATTGCTTCTGGGCATCCATCGGCTCATGGATTGACCCACTTTACCAGATATTTGCGACAAGTGAACCACATATCAACTGCCTAACTAGCTATGCAGACAATGGAGCTAGCACTAATACCGGACCTCTTTTAGTAGCGTGCAAATTTCTTGGATCCTATACTGATTCTGAAAAGACAAAAAAAAACAAATCACAAACTTTAACCACAGAAAATCTTACTTGTAAAATAAAAAGTAGTTCAAAATAAATTAAGAAAGTAACTTTCACCCTGTCATTAGGATTCAATTTCAAAAGTTTTTCTGAGTCTCTTTTGTGTTTACGATCAGCACCTTTAGGCTGCAATTAATAGTTATTATTATTATGAATTCCTTTGGCAATATTAAGATTGGATTAGACTAAGATTAACAACCTTAAAAACTTTTATTTGGCAAGAAGAGCAGTGGATTAGCTTTTCATCCCTGACTTCTCCTTTGCTGGAGACCAAATAAGTTTCCACTTTGATTCTAAGAGGAACGCCTTTCTCTCCTCCGTGTTTGTTTGCCGTAAATTCTGTGCTGATGCACTGAATCTGAGAAACAAAACATTTGATCCGTTGAAATTGAGAATAAAAAGAGTCTCTTTTTCGCTTGCATAATGCAAACCTTCACAAAAATTCCTGTTGGCTTTGTTGGATTCCATATGAAGCCAATTGAATTCAGTGAATCTGGATCCACCTCAACATTAATGAGACCACAGCATTCGGGGATGTCTGCAGTAATTAATTTGTATTCATGTCAACACTAGCCTAAATAGTATCACTTTTATAACAACAAGATGTCTATTCACGATTTATTTACTTTATTTTAATAAATGTTTTCTCTTTAGATTTGGTTTCACTTAAATTTAATTGTTCCATCACATCTTATTAACTGATGACAAACATGGTTTATGTTTATGTTTACTCTTTTTTTATGGAGGCATTTAGAACCATGGATTTTAAAAAATCTACTGATGGTTAAATCTCTGCCTATGTCTGAAATAAACACAAATCTAAGTTGGATAAAACTCAAAATCGACTCACCAATGTCAATGATTCTTTCTCCAGGCCTGTTGTTCTTCCACAATTCCATCAACTCCTTTTCTGAATACTGCAATCTTCGTTCATGAAACACCACTCTGATTATGCTCTTTAAAAAGTAATAATCAATAAGTTGAAACTGAAACAAGTAAATATTCCCAACATTTATAATGTCGTTTAAGACATGGCATTCAGAAAGTTATAATGAATATGTAATGAATATTTAAATATTAAATGATTAATAACACTAAGTTAATCAACCATTCAATAATTATACAAGTAGTTGATAGAAGTTACAGCACCATTTCATTTGTACATTCATTTACATATTTTTTAAACCAGCATTTAATCTTTATAAACCATCAGGTTAGGCATCATCTAACTTTAAAAAACTGATGCTGCTCATATCCTTTCATGCATTTCAGTTTTATTTCATAACATTGTCCTGTAAATTGTAGAAATGTGATGAAAATAAATTCATCATGATCGACATGTCCGTCTCGCAAATAAATACCTTGATTCAAGTACGTCAGAGATTCTTGGTTGTTTTTGACTGTCGAGGCAGTGGGTGCTACAAGAGTGTGTTCAAACCTAATTGAGAACATCCAAAGTTACATGCAAAACTGCCTCTTAACAAATGCTTTCAATTTATTAAACCTATTTTTGCATCAAATGCAAGTCACATCATGTAGCAACAACTAATCACTTTACAGAAATCTGATTCTTGGATCTGACACTCACTGATATTTCACATTGGTTTCCTGTAGTTTAGCATCAATTGCTGTGGCAGTTGAAAATGACACCATTGACCAATCAAATGATTCTGCAGATACTTCAAGTCTAGAATCATTGAATCCAAAATTTGGAAAATGGGGCATGCTCTTGGACGGGACCATACTTGCTCGTGAAGATTCATTGCAGTTTAATTGGTGATAGTTATCATACTGAAGACTCTTGTATCTGTTTGTATCCTCTACATTGCTAGATGCAAACACAGATATCGGCTCTAAGACACTGACGTTACCTGCTCTGTAGAATCTAGAATATAAAACAACTTTTTATATATCTTTAAATCCTTTGTTTATCAATCTAATTTGGAAAACGTACTGTGAATTATCCGATGGATCGCCTTTTGGAAACAAACTGAAAAACAATAAGCAGTATAATAACAAACATTCTTGCGAGCAGACGTCTTTTAATGACTTGGAAGCTTACTTGTTGGTTTTTATGTATTCGTCGAAACCGGTAATACCCTGTCCAAAAGCCGCAAATTGGTTCCCGTACGAACTGGTCATTTCAAGACTGTCAGTAGTGAAGAACAAGCGACGGCAGGTCCATACGAAGGTATCTAGTACATCTTCACGCTGAAAAGGTGTTTACTTTACCTTTATAGAGTGAATAAAGGTGCACTCATGTGTGTCTACTGTTAACAATCGCCTGTGTTACAGAGTTATCTAAAGTCTACCTGCATTTTTGTTAATAAATTCTTTGATTAAATACTGTGGAAAATTCTCTAAACAAAAAATAAGCCAAAAATTAAAATTTAAAATTCCGTTTTAAGCTTATGCACTTTTATGTTTTGCTTTAATATAAATGTTGATGAAAAGTTGCACTATGAATTTGTCGAGCATAGTTCGCAATCGGTGAGATGAGGCTTTGGAGCCTCGATCAGAGTTCATGGTCGGTTAAAGTTCGTTTGAGGTTTATGGTGTTATTGCTCGTTTTAAGAAAGCCTTAAAGATGCCCGGATTAGATAAATTGTTGAAGGGAATATTGCTGTATAGGTCTACAATTCAACCTCATGTGGTCAAGCAATTTAAGCAAGTCAAAGATAATCCGCAGGTTGGAAATAGCTACTTTAGGATGTCGAGTATACATTCAAACATTGTACAACAATTTTAGCCGAAATGTGTAATGTTCTCCTGCATGGACAGTAGGCTGATCATAACGAAAATGATCAATCAAGATGTCGGAGATATGTTCCTGGTGAGGAATGCGGGAAACCTCATCCCAAACAATGACTCTCTCAGCTTCGATTCCGTTACTACCGAACCGGCTGCTCTCGAGTTGGGATGTATCATCAATAAAATACGACATGTTGTTGTTTGCGGACATTCTGACTGCAAGGTGAACTTTTGGTGATAATATAAATTATTGGCATCAAATATATAATGCTTCTCGAAATAGATGGATGAAATCTTCTTTTCTCTCAAAATAATCCCTGACATGATTCTCTTGATCAAATTAACTATTTTTAGTTATTTTTCTATGGTTTTCTTCAATTTAGGCGATGAATGCTCTTTATGGAATGATGGATTCAGTCCAAAAACATGAGGGAACACCCTTGCAAGTTTGGCTCAAGAGACATGGAGCAAGGACTTTAGTCAAATATAAAGAGCTACTCCAAGCTGGGGGTGTTGGACCTATTAAATTTCAAGCTGAGACTCCGGAGAAGATTTTTGATGCTTACATTGATGTTGAAAATAAATTTAAACCAGTTGATAAGCTTTCTCAGGTTACTATTTGATTAACTTAAATGTGGCCTTATCTAATTGACTATTATATATATTGTATTATATATATATATTATATTATATATATGAACTTAAAAATGAACAATCTTTTCAATTCTTTGTAAAAAAAAAAATAATAATACCACAAGCATTCTCTCTAGGTGAACACCCTTCAACAGCTCCAGAACATAGCAAGTCATCCATTTCTTAAGAAACAACTCGAGACCGGGCTGGTCCGCATGCACGCCCTTTGGATAGACGTTTATACCGGCGATTTTTACATGTTCTGCAGAGATTTCAACAAGTTTATACTTGTTGATGAGAAATCTTATGAAAACCTTCTTGCTGATGGAGAAAGCAATGTTGACTACTAGATTCATTCAAAAATTCATCCAATCATGAAGCAATGTTGACTACTAGATTCATTCAAAAATTCATCCAATCATGAACTTGCCTTTTTACATGCTGGATTGCCATTGTAGGACAATTTAGTTTAGAATTTTAGAAATTATTAAGTTCTCTTTATTATTTTTAGCTTCACAGAAATTTGTTAGAAGCTTCCTTTGTTTTTTGCTTTGCAAAGTTTTCTTGTGAATAGTCGTCAACTCAAGATCTGAAGTAGGAAGATTGTTTGCAGAGCAGCACTGATGCATAATTTTGATTTTGATTCCAACGTAGTCTCCAGACTTTAGCATCACTGCATTTATTGTTTCTGGACTCTTAACTTTTAAGATCTTGGGTTTCGTATTCTTTATTCGCTTTTGATATTGTTTGGCTTGACAATAAAAGTGCTTTTCTTGGCAAAACCCAAGCAAATCTTGGTTTAATTTTGTTGTTGGTATTTATTTATCAGTAAAAGATATGTCGGTCACTTATTGACCAAATATTGAGTTGTTTTATTCAGTAACATGTGTGTTAATCGACTCGCTAGTATTAAAGAACACTTTCACCGTGCCCGTGTTGGTTGAGTTTTAAAGAATGATTCCAAAATTACAAATAAATTAGAGATCACGTTGTTAAAAATATTGTGTTCGGGGTATTGATTTATGCAGCAAGATATTTTGAAATGATTGTTACGTAAACTTTTAATATAGATTACCTTTTGACTGAAAATAAAGGAACGTGTGTTTTGATAGCTGCATGAACAAATTATTGAAAGTTGACATCGGTATTGGAGTGCGATGGTTTTTGTATCAAGGATCAATTTTGTTGGAACACGGAACTGTTTTGCTTCGCTCCCTCAAGAATTACAGTTTAACGTTAATGGGGTTAAAGACTTGTTTATAAATTGTAATTTCCACTTATTGAACTGAATAAACAGAAGCAAAACACAAGCAGTTTGGTAATAGAAACACCAATCAGCTCGATGTATATGCTGTTGTGAAATGCGCTATTATTCACGGTGACATTTTATAACATTTTAGATTCAAGCCATCAAGGTAGAAAGTTCAACAGGAACGATTTATACTAGTTTTTCAAATAATTCGTCAAAGCAATGTTGTGAATCTATTGAAGTAAATGGCATATTTGGGGCAAAGCAAGGACTTCAACATAGGCAAGAGGTTTCAGTTTCAGGCATTTATTTTATTTCTAAATATGTTTTGTTACTTAAGTGTGACAATTTATATGATTGAATGTTCTAGGTCGTCATCACCACACTTAACAGTGTTCCACATTGTGTATCAGTTTTTGTCGAGCCAGCATCTATTGATGATTGGGAAATAATTGTAAGTGAGTATTTTATAACTAAGATAGTTTTTACTGATATTTTCAATTATAATCATGTAATTGGCTATTATTTATGTAATGATACAAAGGAATTGAATGCATCTCATCTAGAAGAAAACATTTTAAGACAAGTTAGAGTTGTGGCACTAGAACAAGTTTTCCCCATTTGGATCCAAAACTCATTATGTCTCTTTGTTAAAGTTGGTGGGTGTTTTATGAATTACATTTTAATTTCTCATCATTTTACCATTACTTTATTATTTCAGATTATTATTCTTAAAATGACTTTGTAGGGATTGTTTTACATAATAAATTACATTTCATGTTATTACAGTCAAGATTGAGCCACTGTCTGAATGTGCATTGTTGGTTGAAAATACTGAAGTTCATATCAGACCATTGTCTCGAAATGGCTTGCCATCCAAGTCAGATAATCTGAAAAATGTTTCTCAAAAGTCTCTTGATAATATTTCAAACAACATGGAGACCTCAGTAGATCCTCTGCTGACAACAAATTTCAGAAGCGGTGTTCTTGGATATTTGTTTAGTTCCTTGTCGAGTTATATCTATCCATTTAAAAAGATGAAGACTGAAAACTTTGAGGGTCCTGCAGTTAAAGGCACTCACTTCATTGAAATCTTACCATGCAGAGTTCTTGCTCTGGAAAAATTTCTTAAAGACTCCAAAGCTATAAAATGTTGGTCAACTGAACATTTTCATCACGTGCCAACCAGTGAGGTTTACCTCTTTGATAAATATTTAAGGTCGAAGGTCAAAAGCATTGATTTCCCCTCGGAACAAAAAAGTTTCTTGGCAATCATAAAGAAACTGCAAAATGAAATAATCAAAGATAAAGAGGGAAAACACAAGAAGACAGAAATTCCAAAGAACACATCGGTTGTTGAATCGGTGGTTGTGAGAGTCAATTTGTTGGCTGTTGATGACTTCGATGAAGAATTGGAAAGCTGCTTCCAGGACTTGATACTCGTTCCCGAATGCCTCAGGATTCTGCTCGATGTGGACGTAACCTCTCGAGTTACTTTGGAAACACTTGAAGACTTTAAGGTCCTGCAATGTCAACCCCACCAGATCAACATCAGTCCTCTATTTCAGCCAACAAATGGCCTGACAGCCGACATGATGGGAATAGCAGTTCGTAACTATTTAGAGTCGCTCGCAAAAGCCATGGACGGTCCCATTCTTATGAACGATGGTGAAGTGTTTGAGTGCTTTCTAAAATTAGCTCAGGGCAAGTTCATTATCAGATTTTCAGAAAAGAATGAAAGCCAAAATCTCGTCCAGTTGAAAGATAAGTTTTGCTTCTTATCACGTGAAGGACTATCATCAATTTCGCTTCAAGTTGATGTCAGTAATTCTTTTACAAACTCCTTTGGAAAGTTTGATTTGGTTGTCAACCATTCAATCATTGATGAAATTGATTCTGACTCATCTGTTGCAAAGGCCAATCATGATATAATTCAAGAAGTTAAAAAATTTATGAAATTCTGTATCCATTGTCATGAAATTGGTGAACATCACATCTTCAGACATGGAGGTATGCTTTTAACAGGTCCAAGAGGCAGTGGAAAGTCAACCTTTTGTGAGAAACTCCTGAAAAACCTTCAAGCTCAGGCAAAGACATTTTATGTGAAATTCGTAGACTGTAATGATCTATCCAGTAAAGCCATAAACTCTCTGAATCAAACGTTCGCGAATATTTTTGATGAAATGTTTCTCAGGAGACCATCGTTGTTGATCCTCGACAATTTGGATTCAATCGCGTCAAACTTCACGAAAGAGGAAATCGAGATGTCACAGCGAGCTCTGCTTCACACTCAAATTGCCCAAATGATCATCAACAACGTCACTCAGGAATCATATAATAAAGGCTTCAACCTGCTTTTTGCTACGACCGAATCCGCTGACAAGTTGCACCCAATTTTTAGAGAAAAATTATTTTTTACTCAGCAATACAAAATTGCTGGATTCCAGAGCAACTATGACAGGATGAATTTCATGAAGAAGTGCATTGCTGAAGTGCTCGATGCATTTGATGAAAATGACAGACCTCATGATACTACAACGAATACATTATCCACAGGCAAACTAGATAGTTGCGTGATCCAGGATATCAAAATTATTGCGCAGCAGGTCGTCATGCAAGCTCTTTCAAAGGGGCTTCGGTCCGATTGCAAGATCAAGATAACGGACGAGGATGTCAATTCTGCTCTTGATAAATACATCCCTCTTCAACTGAGGCATTCGGTGCTATCTATCCCCCCTGTTGTTTCCTGGTCAGATGTGGGTGCTCTTCAAGATGCCAAAAATATGCTTGTTGAAACCCTTCTGTGGCCCACAAAATATCCCCAAATATTTAAAAACTATCCACTTCCCCTTAGGAAAGGAGCCCTTCTTTATGGAGCACCAGGGACTGGCAAAACCCTGTTAGCATCAGCTGCTGCCAACGAGTGCAAATTAAACCTCATTTGCATAAAAGGACCAGAACTATTAAACAAGTTCATCGGAGCAAGTGAAAAGGCCGTCAGAGAAACGTTCTCCCGTGCTAGAAATGCCAGGCCATGCGTCATCTTTTTCGACGAGCTGGATTCCCTCGCTCCCAGGAGAGGCCATGACAACACAGGAGTGACAGACCGAGTGGTGAACCAACTCCTCGCCGAAATGGACGGGGTGGAGCAGCTGGAAGGCGTCTTCGTCTTGGCTGCCACCAGCCGACCCGACCTCATAGACCCAGCTCTTTTGAGGCCTGGCAGATTGGATCGTTACCTCTTTTGCCCTGTTCCTGGTAAAGCCGAACGTAGGGAAATCCTTACGACTCTGGCAAAAGACGTCAAACTATCAGAGGATGTCAGCCTGGACACTTTGGCCCAGTCGACCGAAAACTTTACTGGGGCTGATTTGAAAGCTTTGATCTACAATGCACTCTTGGATTATTTAAAAACAAATGAAAATGTTTCAGACCAGTCACCCCTTGTCATCAGCCAGCATCATTTGCTCAATGCACTAGAATCAACAAGACCTTCTCTCAATCAAAGGGAGAGAAAATTCTACGATCAAATCTATGCTTCTTTTGCTAAAGGTTCTAAGCAGCAAAGCAAAGTTGATGGGATAGGACAGAAAGCCACGCTAGCTTAGCAAGGTTCCCCATTATCAATAGCTATTGCATGTAATGTTTCAGTTTGCCATAGATATATGTGAATGACAAACAAGTTTTGACTACATCATCTCTATCTACAACAAAAATTCAAAATAAAGTAACTCTTCAACAATAGCAGCACATTGTTTCATTGTCTAACTAAATAAAGTGCCTTTCTTAGAAAGGAATGAATCAGTCAACAGTCAGATCCTTTTTCATTTCGCAGCAACACTACCCCCTCCCACTTTGGCCGTTTTCTTTGGCAACAGCACGGCTTGAATGTTCGGCAAGACGCCGCCCTGGGCGATGGTTACCCCGGATAGTAGCTTGTTCAGCTCCTCGTCATTGCGAATTGCCAACTGAAGATGACGTGGTATGATACGCGTCTTCTTATTGTCTCTTGCTGCATTGCCTGCCAGCTCTAGTACTTCGGCCGCCAAATACTCCATCACCGCTGCCAGATATACGGGAGCTCCGGCTCCCACTCTTTCCGCGTAATTGCCCTTTCTCAAAAGACGATGAATTCGACCGACGGGGAACTGTAGACCTGCTCGACTAGAGCGACTCTTGGCCTTCCCCTTCACTTTTCCGCCTTTCCCTCTTCCGGACATGGTAGTTTAGCGCGAGCTAAAAACAATTACATGACGAGCCTATAGAGTTTGAATTAAGTTTTGGAGTATTGATGCGTTCGAATGACGATGCGCAAACCGTTTTTAGAAAACGGCATATCCGGTACTGCGCACGTCGACTTTTTTGAGGCGACTGGGAATTATGATGTGATTTGGCGCCATAATTTCGATTAAATGTTACCCTTTAGTGGTTCTTGTGCTGCAGAGTCCCCACAATGCGGAGAAATTCGATTTGAAAAGCAATCGGTTGATATTATAATACAGCGGCGCAGCGCTTGAAAAGACAGCTGTTGGGGGAGTTTCGGTAAAATGTGGAAGGTTGAAATAAATCTTTTAAATGTTGATCTCCAAATAATCATAAATAACATTTTACATATAAGTAGGATTTGATATTTTAATTCTAGATTATTGCAGGCAATCACTTTGAATATTTCACGCTCTGTAACTTCTAATGGCTACCCCAGAATCATTAATATTGATTCAATCTCGAATCTCTAGATTTTATTAGGTTTTTGAAAGTTATTGTCGGACTTTACCAGTTACCAGCAACCCTGATACTTCAAGCGAAAATGACATCAAGTTGACAGACGGAACCTGGCGAAAAACTTAATAAAATCCACCGATGTCTAGACTGTCCCATGCCTTTGTTACGAGCTCTGAGCTCCCTTTAAGTCTATTTTAACTTCACAGTTTAGATAGAATTTATTAAACTTGCACACGTATTCGATTGTCCAGGGATGACATTTCAGCACCTGCAGGGGCACAACAGCTACACTCACCTCTGTGTGGATATAACAGAATCTGCTTACAAAGCAGCTGCAGAGTTAGTGACATCTAAAGCAAGTGCATAAAAATACAACTCAGCCCTATCACATCTTATGGAGCAATTATTAAAGTAGGATCTGCACAATAAGTCTTTATAATTTAATTATAAATAACTTCCAATTTAATTCAAAGCAGTACATTTTAAAATAAGAAGCTGATCTGGAATCACAAACAATAAACGACACCAAAACGTAAAATCACCATCAATAAAGTATTTCAATTTCAATACATGAAATCACTCTTAGCAAAATTGAAACAAAATCTAAATTTAATAAAAACTGATTTTAAAAACGCAGATTAGCAGGATGTAACTGCAGAGGAGCTAAAGAAATATTCAAGACGATAAATAACATGCCACATTCGCACAAACAATAACACGTCCCAATCAAGTAATTCATGACAAAAACCTACAAAACAAACCATCGTAGGAGTCACACGTCAGGAGATCCAAAAGCAAATTTTTTTTATACACTCGACAAAAAAAAAATAAAAATAAAATAAATAAAAACAGAGATCCAAAACCGGACGACATAACGACAAGATCCTCAACAATTAACTCGAATCCTATCGAATCGTTTCAGTCCTAACAAGACGTTCTGAAGACACCTTCAGATAAATTTTCGACATTGTTCATCGCCAGGAGATCGGATTCTCAACTTCCGGCGCCGACAGCCGCGGCGTACGAAGGAGGAGGCGAATGTCTCTCTGCCGCACTCCGAAACCCCTCGACGGAGGTGCAGAGGTCACCAGACGACACCAGAGGAGCAGAAGGAACTGCCCGAGAGATCCTCGGTCGATTCTGACCGTAGGTGGCCGTTATGTAAGACTTCATGACTTCGAGGTCGATGGGAATTGAACCAACGTAAATTTCTGAGGTGGCGACCAATTCCTTCGACGTTCCTCCTGTTATTTCTGCTTTGAACTGGAATTGAGTGCATTTTAAATTAATTTATGCAAAGCAGAATGTGCAAATAGAATGTGTCTAAAATGGTGCAGAAAATAATATTTAATAATAATAATAACAATAGTAATAATAAAAACTAATCATTTTGATGACAGCAGCATTTTAGAAATTATATTATTATATCTGATGAGAAAAATTAACTCAAACAGTCAATTAATAAGATCTCAATCGCTATCATAAACATTGCTTGGCTTGTTTAACATCCACTCTTCAAATGTTTCAATGAGGCTAATAACTGATCAGTTGTTAATAATACTAACAACAACAATAATAATCTGAAATTATTGATAACGTGATAACTAGATAAACCAAATGAACAAGTGTTTCTAACCTCTAATTCATATGAAATGTCAATCAATCTGTTCCTACAGTATCCAGTGGCAGGAGTTTCAGGTATGGTGAGGAATTCAACTTTTTCTATGTTTCCATCCTTTTTGAACATCATCCCAGCAACAGCCCTTGCAATTTCAGTCCTTTCAAATTTCTTCTTTCTATCTGCTTTGAAACTCATTACCTAGGAAGTAGAAATTGAAATTAAGAAACATAGAAAGTTATACAAACGAGTCTTTATTACCTCTAAACAGGATTAAATAAATCTCAATCTCCTATTGTTAAAACTTTTTAGAAATTTAATCTCGACTTACTTTGTAGAGGACCGTATCTTCCAATTTTACAGGATGGCAGCTCCCTTCTTCGACAAAAGTTCTGATCGTGACGACGTCCCCAGGGACGTAGCCCGACCAATCGACCTTCCACCTTGCAGAAACCATCTCGTCAAAGCAGCACCAACCCATCTCCTTGTATTTGCAAAGGTCAATCTTTGCCTGCAAAGTTATTTCACGATGTCAAACAAAACAAATCATAAGAGTGGCACGAGTGGTACAACTAGTCTTACAGCTGCTTCGGGCACGAAGCTCAGGTTGAGTCGTGAAGAAACTGCGAAAGGTTTTGCTGCAAGGACGTGACATTCTGTCGCTGTCTTCAGATAAAGCGTTAATCCGTAAGAAATATCCCCGTACGTGCCGGTGCACGTGGAGGGAACTTCGTTTGGCAAATTAAATTCGAAAGTAAATTTGTGAGAACCAACAGGAAGTTTTCCTGAGGATGCAAAATAGATTTAAGATTCCTCAAGATGGCATTAGAAAGTTAAGTAATGAAGAATATTATTAAATTACCTTGCGCAAGTATTTTTGACCATGTGAAAAACTGATCCTTCTTGGTCAGTTCTTTACGAGAATTTAAAAACACCGATGCAACGCCTTGGGCCTCAACTCGAATTTCTGTAAAATTTCAAGATCCATTTCAGCAAAGCATTTCTGAGCGATTCCTGATCAGTTTTAATAACCTTTGACATCTAAATCGTCTGCTATGTTAACACCAACATTGCCTGACACTGTCTCCCCGTCGCAAAATAATTCGGGTGATTTATTTAATTCGATCGAATGTGTTTCGATTTGAGCCATCTTCTGATTATTCTTACCATCTCCCGATTATACCGCTCAAACCGCCTCCCGCTTTATCTTCCTTAGCTTTTAAGGGGAAACCTAGTCTCGTCGACCGACATAACAGCTGCCCGCCATTAGCGATTCAAAGTAATTCTTTCATTATAATCTAATTATAATTTGCCGGCAAAGGCGACCTCCTTCTACGCGGTTTATTGTTTATTAATGCAGGAAATTACGCAATGTGAGTGACGAACAAACGAATTAAAATCACGGAATAACCATCACAACCTCCAACCGAGCAAGAAAAAGCGCCTCTTCAGGGCACTATCATCATTACCAGCCTGGAAAGGCCCGGAAGTTCACATTGGTGCAAAACTGGAATGTCTCGGATTCTTCCACGTTGCTCACCACTCTCGTTCCAGTCTGCCGCGATTGATAAAAATGTTGGTCAGATGTAAATAAAGATAATAAAGGCGACCGGAAAAATATTTTGCGCAATACTTAAAGCGATACATAACAATGTTTATATTTTTAACGTATGGCAATCGGTATAACATGAATGTTTGGTTTATTAAACGTTTTGATTGCGAAATGATGATTTGGGTGCGTGCTTTTTAAGCTAAAAATTTCAACGTTTAATGGTGTTCCGAATGTTTAATCTGTCAAACAATGATATTTTAAAGCATCTTTTGAACAACTCATAATTTCTACCACAACGGCCGAGCAGCAGCGTGAATAATAAGTGATCAACAGCATTTGCACGGAAGGTAACAAGGCTTTCCCAAAAGATCTTCAGATTTCATCTATAGTGAAATAAAGCCGAGTTCAAGCCCTTAAAACAATTCCAAATATTTCAAGGGGTTAAGATAATCTTGCAATCAGCTGTTTCTCTAGAAAGAGCTGCACGATGCTTATACGATCTCACTCCTCACTTCTTCATCATACGTGAATCATCATATTTCCAGTCACGCATATTGAAAATTCATCATTTTAAAACCAAATGTTAGACATAAAAATAATTTTTTCATTTCAGATTAAAAATGGAGCTTTGGATTTTGTTAACAAATTTCGTTCAAGAGGCTCATTTTGTAATTCAGCGCTGTGTCATTGATAAGAAATCTCATTAATCATAATTAGTGCTCAACGTTAATAGAGTTTAAACATGGTTTAGGATAACTGACAATTCGAATGTCCTACTTATTATCTTCCTTTAACCGACCTCCCGCTTATTTGGATGTTTGCTGAGTCCAGAAATTCAACATTACTCGATATTAAAGCAAACATGGAACATGCAAGGCTGTCGTTCTATTGTTGGAGACTTTTTTTACTGAATTCAAATTTCTAAAAAAAAAAAATCTACAAATATTTTATGATGTACCAGGAAATGAAATTAATTCAGTAATTAAAATCTGGAAAGATCAAGCACTCGAGCATCATTTGAAACTCATTCAACAATGACGGATTAATTGTAATCTCCGATAAAAAGATTCGAGATTTGAAATAAGATTTGATTATTTATTAGAATATCGATGTTGACCACTTAGGTGGTGTCTTTCAAATGAATGTATTTCATGTAGAGATTTTGTTAAGACTTATTATGTAAATAAATAAACGACATTACGCAACTATTTCCATCATCTTGACACTCCTAATCTCCTTGGGTCCATTAATATTATGCAACGGTGTCTCGCGATTTATGACCTGTAATGAAATTGAAGCTGTTTAATATTCCTTGCTTTGACAATAGATTAAGTAAATAAGTGGTTTTTTTTATATAAATGAGCTGCAATTGATGCTATTTCAGATTTGATAATTTATTCTTAGTAATTAAATATAATTTATTTGAATAATAATTTCTGTTGAAGATGGACATAATGTAAGCAATTTGTTCAGTAGTTGATAATAGAATTCAACTCATGATGAGTATTGGATCTGAGTCAATTTGTTAATTGTCGATAAAGAAGTTATGATAGTACCAATTCGCCACTAATTGTTTGAATTGGAATCAATTTAAATAAGCTTCTAACTTTAAAACTAGCGGATTACTTTTGAGAAGAAGACTTATATATCTCAAATTCATCTCATTAAATGAGGATAGGTACAAATATAATTTATGTAAATAAATGATTGAGCGGATGATGTAATGCAGAAGTATTATATTGAATCAGTTTCTATTAGCTGCTGCAAATGACGAATTGAAATTGATGGAGTGCCTGGATTGGAGTTTCAGCTCTTGCAACAATCAACTCCAGTTAATCCCGGCATTCCAAAGCATTCATAACTTGGAGTACGTGCAAGGACGATGCAATCTTGTTCTCTTAGAATATCCTGCAAAACATATGTCTGACACCGCTTTCGACAGGCGTCAAAAATAATTAAACATATTATACGAATTTCATAACTAAAATATTCGGACTTTCACATCTAGCTTTGAATAAATTATATCTAAAAAAAAAATCCTGATAATTTAATTTAACATGCTATAAAATAAGTTTGCCGAAATGTATTTAGATGCATCAAAAAATGTTCTTAAGACTGAAACTTACGATTCGAACTTTAAAATTGTTTACTTTTTATTAATTTATAAACTATTTAAAAATCACAAAAAAGTCTATGCGACCAATTAGTTTCACTTAGTGACCTGTTTACTGTTTATGGTGACAGCGAAGTGCTTTGGAAATATTCAAATGCCGTTGAAAATTAAGAAATGTTCCGTAAGTCAGTCTCCTTCAGTTCACCAACAGAAAATCAAAAATCCGAATTCTGGAAGGAGAAAACCCGATTGGGATGTCAGTATATTTTAATCCATCCACTGTTTTCAGTTATATTTATGAATGTTCTGTATTCAGGACTCTGTGAACGATTTAACAGCTTATAGAGCAACAAAAGATGATTTGGTACTTTTTTTTTACTTTACTTTTAAGAATAAAAATTGGGGAACATTAAACAAATTTAATGAAATGCAGTTAAGGAGGAAACTTTTGCATCAATCGTCAAATACTGACCTGGTCAAAGAAGATTTTCTTCAAAAAAAGATCATGCAAGGTTTCAAATTATTCAAATAATTTAACGGATATTTTTTGGAATTGAACAACATTGAACCCTGGAAATATTGATTTCAGTGATAAAAAAGAATTCATTAGCATCAAAAGGAGTTTTTAAGGAACTTGTTCAAAATGGAGATGATGTGAGTATAAATATTTTATCATATTTTACGGTGCTTGCTAAGAGGAAGAAATGGTCTTAATTTAGTAATAAAGTCTTAATTTTAACATTTTAAAAATAATTATATATATCAGTTTTATCACCTTGTTAGACATAAATGCCTGTCTTTATTTACAGGATTTTATAGTCAATAGAAGTTCATCAGCAAATAGTCACATTAGCTCTTATGGATCTCAAACAGAGTAAACTTTTTGTTGCTATTTGCATTCATTTCAATATTTAAATAGATGTGTATTCAAATTAAAGCATGGTGATATAAGTCATGTAGCCATGATCTTAATGGTTTTCCATTTTCTATTAGGAACGACAAGAACAACAAAAACTGCCCACCAAAAGGTTCCACATTTAATTGATATAAATCTTTAATCACCTAATTAATCAATCATTAACCACCTTAAATTGCCTTTTTGTTAACATATTTTATTCAATTTATTTTGCATTAAGTGATGTAAAATTAATTTCAATTTCTTCAGGAGCTCTTGGCAAGGAGAACAGACCAAAATTTGCAAAAGTTAAGCCAAAATCATCAACAGGTAGTGAAAATTAAAAACAAAAACTTGTATATAAATTAATTGGAACACAGATGAAAACATTATCAGAAAAAATATACTTTTTAATCAAATTTAGATTGCATAAATTTTGTTAGGATTAAGGTAGCTTGTCAGCGATAATCGCATTAATTTTGTTTATATTAAAGTATCTTATCGTTGATAATTGTGAATAATTACAAAATATATACATATGGCAATTTCATATGCTTGGGATCATCATATCCTTAATTGATGGATTAAATTTCGTAGAACTTAATTTCCTTATTCCTCCACTGTTTATGTTTTAAAATGTTTTATTTTAATTAATAATATTTAATTATTTTTTATGATTAATAGGAAATGATAATTGTCCGGTGAGAATATTAAACAATTACAAACTTGATGATGAAGAAAGGGAGTGGGGCCAAGTTGATGATGATGATGGTGGTGGTGATGATGATGATGATGATGATGATCACCATCATTCTCCAGTCTCATCAAAATCTTATCTGTTATCTTCTAAAAAGGTTTGAAAATCCATTTTAATTTTAAATTATTTCTTTGATTTATTTCTCAATTAAATGTAATTTATTACAAAACATGCTTCTGTGCTATTTGGTGGATCCAAAATTTTCATTTTAGAATTTGGACTCAGGAAATGAATCCCTGTGTTTGAGGCAATTGTTGGCCGCAGTTTCTGTCATGTCTGATGGTTTTGAGGAGGTGAAATTAATACCACGAGGATGGTGGACAGTGGTTCTTGAATTAATATAATATATAATAATAATTATTATATATTATCATTATAATATATCAATATATATTATATAATAATCAAAGAATATATACTTATGTATATATATTGTTTGCAGGTTGTGGATAGACTGAATGTTGAAGTGGAGAAAAGGAGAGAAGCAGAAGCAAACTTAAATACATTGAGAAGTTCTTGTCAACACATGGAGAAGGTGGTGGTGTGATGTATTATGTGTTATTCTGTGCAAGATTTTCATTATTTCCTTAAATCTAAATAAAAATGCTGTGTGTTTGTATCATGTAAATGTTCTCTGAAAGTACTTAACCAATTGCTTTGAAATTTTGACACAACATAGTACTCGATCAGGGGAGTATTTGTATATAGGTTTCATGTATATGCCACAATTATATCATGTAAAAAATATGCTTTTTTCAAAAATCCTGCCATCTTGCCACGATAACGTCACTGCCTAATCTACATAAATAAACTTTGGCGAGACATTAGTCGGTTAAAGCATAAACTAGAAATGAACTTTTACGTGATTGTTATTTTTTCTTGAGCCTGCTTAAGTATTTGTGAGTAATTATAATTTAATTAACTTTTAATTCTTCAAATTTATGCACTTAGGAGATATCATCCCTGAAGGATACAATCTCCTGCATGAAGAAGGAGATGGAAATTAATCATTTGAATGGAATTAAAAACACCCCCACATCAAAGGTACCAATTAAACTCTTTGATTTATTTATTATTGTTATTATTATTATTTTTTTAAATTATTATTTTATATTTTATTATTATTATTATTTAATGATTAAAATGGCAGTTATATTAACTTATAAATGTTGACATAAATGTTTAACTGATTATTTCTTATCTCTTACAGGTGATCGGTTTTGTTGAAGGAAGAGATTTGTGTGGTCAAGAAAAATGTGATGATGACGATGGTTCTTCATTTATTCCTGATCCAACAATTCTTAGATTTGATGAGCAAACTGCCAAAAATACTTTCCAAAATCTGGCCACCCCACTCTTTGCACCAAAACAAATCAATGGTCCTTTGTTTCCTGGTAAAAAAATGCTTTTACTCTCAATTTGTTGTTTATTATTAATATTATGTGTTGTAATCCAATATGCTGCCATAGTTCATTCTGTTTATAATCCTAAACAGCATTTATTGTTCAATGGGATAAAATGAACAAAAGGGACAATTCCAAGTTATTGTTTTTGAATTTTTAGATCCTGTGAAAGTCATTGAATCAGAACATCAAGTTTCTAAAGAGAAAGTAAAGCAACAACAATTTGCTGAATTGAATCGAAGGAAGGAGGAGAAGTTGAAGGAGTTGAACAGGATCCTCATGATGGAGAAAACTGCCCATGGCCTGACGTCATGAAACATTTGTTTATGTGTGTGAATGATGAATTTTCTACTGATATTTGCAACTTTCACTTGATTTTAATCTGACGATTGTCTACTTTTGTTTTAAAATCTTGTGAGAGATTGTGTAATTCCTGGGGTGAGCCCTTCGGTTTGTGGATTTGGTTGGTGCGCGTCTTTGTACATTGAAATTGTGGTGTTTTTATTTTAAAATATTAATGGTCAATAAATAAAATAATATTATTAGCTGCAATTAAATACTTTCTAATATGCTGTAGAAATGATAATTGAATTCACTTTTAGTTGCTTTGTTATTGTTTTCTTAAGTCGCATCTGATTTCGTTCGGAAAGGCGGAAATGTTACCGCTAAGGAAATTGGTGCTTGCAATCGCATATTTAGCGGCATCAGTTTATTTAGTTAGCTGTAGAAGTGATGGATGTTCCCGAGACAACATTCGCAATTGCCTTAAAGGCTTCCAAACATACCTTGACCGAGGTACAGCTTTCCTGGGCTCGGTAGACGAGAAAGAATATATCGAAATATGTTTCAAATACAGTTTCGCAAGTAGCTGTGTAACATCATTTATGTATTTCTGTCCGAAAATCAAGGAGGAGCTTCAAAAACCTTTCGAAATGTTCGAATATGCATGCACGGTTGACAGGAATGATGATCCTCACAACTGGCCTATAATGCCGACCGTAGATCCCGACGTCATCAGCGAAAGTGAGAAAGAAGAAGCTGAACAGAAGAGGGAGACATTTGTAAGAAGCATTTTAATGACTTCATTGGCTGCAGGTGCAACTCTGATCATTGTCTTGATTTGCTTTGCTGTGAGTTGCATCACAAAGTGGAAGTTGAAGAGGAAGATTAAGCTGAGGAAGCAGAAGACTCAGGTGGATATAAAGGTCATGAATGATCAGGAAAAGCTTTTGAATACTTTGATCGACACATCTGATGATAAGGACAAAAAGCCAGATAGGAAGGATAGGATCTGAACTGTTATTCTGTGTATTTGGGGATTTTCACCCATAATTAATGTTATTGTTTGTGCCTTCTTGATTAATTTTTACTGGAGCTTGCTATTTTGATACCCTTTTGCTATGAATCAATCAATGCCTATACACAATCTTAGCTGGTTAATCTTTGATTGGTTTCTTTTGATCGTAAGATTTGGACTTCTGTAATCAGCATTTGAATTATGGAAAATAAACTATTTTAATTTACGCAAACTTCCATTATTTTCAATTTGACAATTGTGGTTGATGTGCGTTAACATTAAATTTTTTAAACGAATCTCCTGCTCCATTTGACAATATCATTGATGTTGAGTTTCAAAATGACTTGTGAATGCTTATCAACTGAGTGTTTTTGAATTGTTCCTATTAAATTATTTAAGAAATCATTCTTGCTTAAGTTTCCTCTCAATTGGTTGAAATTTTTATATTTATTTAATCTCGAAAGTGCTTAAAAAGTGAGAAACATTTTTGTCGTTGAAATAACTCGAGAACATTACTTCATTGTTTTCTATTTTCTAGCACGTGTTTGCATTTCAAGATGACTCTATTTACATATTCACAGAGAAATAAAACATAAATGAGGAATTGCATATCACAGTTGAATGACACATTAAACGGGAATAAATAAACTAAATTACAACAAAATGCGTTGTCCTAGCATGCTTTCCTGTCGTCTATTTCGTCGTAGACGTCGTTCGGAATCTCCTCGTAGATGTGCTTCGTCGGGAGCTTTCTCTGCTGGTCTCCGTCGAGAGCGTCGAGACTGCCTCTGCTGTTGGTCAGCAAATTCACGAGCCTGTATTTCTCCTCTTCTGTCATGTGGTCCAGAGTGGACTTGATGATTTCGTCGGAGCGGGCGTTGATGGGTTTTGTCGTCGATTGTCTGATGTTAACCATGCTGTAGTCACCGCTTTTCACGTACCTTTTCGAGTGCTCTGTTATCTCGACGATTGGAACGTTCGGCTTGCGCGAATAAAAGCAGAAGAGGAAAGCAAAAATTAGGAGAGCCAGGATGAAGAAGACGATTCCCAGCGATGTGCCTATGATCACCTGCTCTCTGTGATCATCGATCCATGAAATTGTGGTGGCCATGGTATGGGCTGTCTTGTTGATCGAGCCTGCTGAGATGATCGTTAGATAGATCCTGTAAGTTGAGGATGGTTCGAGATACTCTATCCGATACTCAAAGGCACCCGGTGCCACCTCGATGTCGTGCCGCTCTCCGTCGTCTTTCTCGTAAGACAAAATTTGGCGGGACTGTTCATCCGCGGACCCGTTCCAGTGCACGATGAAACTGTTTGACTTGATGTCGGTAACGTACAATTCAGGTGAATCGGAGTTGGGTTTTTCCGTTGTGGACAACTCTGCAAACTCTTCGCATTTTGGCGACTCATTAGAGGTGCATTCCTTAAAATCATCGTCGGTCAAAGAATTGAACTTTTTATCTAAATTTTCGCATCTCCACTGCAGTAACAAAACTAAATTACTTGTTTCAGGTCTCGATCTTAAAACCTTGATTCGATCGTAAAGCCATTTCATCTTGCAATCGCACAGCAACGGATTTCTGTCCAACTTCAGTTCTGCGACATTGATGGCTTTAAAATTGTAAAATACGCATTCTTCCAAAGTTGACAGGATATTTCCAGTTAGGGACAGGTGACGCAAAGATGATCCAAGTCCGTGGAATGAACGCTGACTGAGGGAGTTGATGCCATTTTCATCGAGAATGAGAGTTTTTAACTGAGCCAAAGAATAGAACATAAAATCTGGAATTTCTGAAAGATCACATCTGGAAGCTCCAAGGATTTCGAGAGACTTCAGGGCTGAGAGCGCTTTCCAGTAAGAATTTGAGAGATTTACTTGATTTATTCGCAGCTCTTTCAAGGTGGACGATTGCGACTTGAAAGTGTTTTCGTACAATCTCAAGGCCTTGGGGTTGTTCAAGTTGAGAGACCGAAGCGAAGGAAGGCCATAAAAAGCATCTGCAGAGACTTCGACGATGGGATTGTCTTCGAGTACTAAGGTTTCAAGAGTTCCTGATTCCAAGCGATCTATTTTTGATATCCAGTTGTACTGAAGATCCAGTAGCTTCAGTTGACTGAGAGAACCATCAAGAAATTTGTCTAACATCGTAAATTCGTTGTAGCTGGCGTAGAGCTGCGTCAAACTGGTCAAATCTTTGATTTCATCGAGAACAGGGTCTGAGAAGCTGGAAGTCGCCATATTTAATGTTTCCAGACTTCCGATTAGACCCCGGAAAGCTCTTCTTTCGATTACAGGTCTATTTAGACGATCGATGTTGAGAATTTTTAATTTCTTGAATGAATCGAAAGCACCTTCTTCAAAAGATTTTATGTAGTTGGAACTCAATGACAAAGATATGAGATTCGTTAACTTCGACAAGGCCTTTACTGGCATTGTTTTGAGTCTATTTTCAGATAAGTCTAACTTCTCTAAAGTATCTGATTGAACTTCCAAAGCAGAGGGAGAGAGGGCCTCCAAAAGACCTTTGGTTAGCGATAATTCTTTTAAGTTTTTTAGATTTGCGAACGTTTTTTCTTTGATATCAATGTCATCAAAATTTGAAATAGATAAACGTTCCAGTTTGACAATGGTTTGCAGAGGTAGTGATATTATGCTCAAACTTTGAGTTTCATCGCTTCCGATTGAAAGTTCAGTTAAACTCTGTTCCACTCCAGCGAAAGCTCGATCAGAAATTGAAGCTAACGGGTTGTTACTAATATCGAGCCTTCTCAGCATCGTCCCGTTGAAAGAATTTGCAGGCAATTCTTTTATCTTGTTGTCTTTAAGAGATATTTCGTAAATGAAAGCTGAGAGATCCTTCAATTCAAACGACGGAACCTTGGTTAGCATTCTTCCATTGCAGTTCACTAGTATGCCCCCGTGGCCACTAATTTCGCATGGGCATTCAGAGTTCTTGAGACACGACATGGCACTGGTTTTCGCGAGGAAGTAAACGGGCACGATGATAATCCAACTTAACAGCATATCAAATGTTATCCTTGTCTTGAAAATAACAATCTAGTAACAACACGCTTGAAACACTCAAAATTATATGCAATCGCAAAACGTTGCCATCCCGGCGGACTCGAAACGATCAGAAGTAGGATATGAGGATAATAAGTATCAATTAAAATCGTTTAATATCAGAGGAGAAAACGTGATTACTGAAGTATTGCTAAGCGAACGTTCAGCATAAGCATTTAATGTTTGGCTCTCTTGACGGTTATCGCTAACTGAGTCTTACCTGTGTCGCGCTGTGCTCGGCTCGACTTAACATATTCATGAATTAAGGAACTTCTAAAAGCTTAAATAATGATGTTTACATATCAAAGAGTCATGTGGCGTAATGGCTTAAGGTTAGACAAAAGTTCATTAGCATCCCAATGGCAGTTACGAAACCCCCATAGGATTTGCAAGCCACCAACGAATTGAGAATGTAATTTATTAAAGTTTACTTATGAATGCCTTAACTGAAATTTAATGGCTTTTGTCTTTTTATTCTTTTGGGGAAAGAAAGCGATCTTAATTACACCCACGCAAAGAGGTCGCTAGGTGGAAAGTCGGAGAATGTTTGTATTGCCGCAAATCAAGCGATTCAGGTTTCTGCCTCAGTTTGCACCGGTGGATTCCGATGAGCAGTCATGGCAGACGATCTAGATAACCGTGCAGATAATAGAATAACGGAAAGGTCTCAATCGGCAGGAGATGATTTTAGTAGTTGTCGCGAGGACCGTCCGATAAATTATTCTACTTCGACATCTGTGATTACAGCAGAACCTAGTAACGGAGACAACGAAATGGTTTCGGAACAAGCTGGTACTTATTGGGATCTCTCGAAAGCCCACGAGAATCCTTCCTACAAAGGGCTAGTAGTGGATTCTTGATTTACACCACGCCCTTGCACTCGCTCATAATTTATTGTTTTATTTTTCTTTGTGATTTATGTTATGATGCATAACCAATGATTATTGAGTGATTTTAAAAGTATTACTAGTT
The DNA here is from genome assembly GCA_034509925.1 of Hirudinaria manillensis. Taxonomy (NCBI): domain Eukaryota; kingdom Metazoa; phylum Annelida; class Clitellata; order Hirudinida; family Hirudinidae; genus Hirudinaria; species Hirudinaria manillensis. The sequence continues at coordinate 3,531,283 of CM067526.1, read as the reverse complement.
ATGGTTGGGTATGATAGTGACTCATTAAAAGTGATCAAGGCATTTATAGTAATTCCATGTCGTCATTCCGATACGGAAATTATTAATAATTAAATAAGATAGAGAGACAAATGACATCAGGAAGTCGGTGCTAATTGCTAAGGAAACATCAACAAAGTTTGCTAATTGCCCTAATGACTTTGCATGAGCTGGTAGACTTACTCAAGCATCACATTATTTCCTTGAAACTACCATTCATATCACCGTTAAAATTGATTGATAATAATAATTATCAAAAATCAATTAATTATTTTGGTATTACCATAACATAACATGATTATCTTTGCATGTTTGTGTTGTGTTTAAAAAAAAAAGGACTTCACTGCTTGAATCTCAATTACGATCAAGTAATTCTGATTTCAGGGTCAGAAGGTTTACAATAACTATGGAGCCAACATCACCTCTTGTGCAGGATGCTCTTAATTCTCCCAAGTACTTCATCCAGTCCAGGGTTTCCAGGTGCACCTCCCTTGAGAGTCCCCAAGTGTCCCTGTCCACGGCCGATATTTTGCCTTCCTTTACAGAGAAAGAGTCAGAAGAACAATCAGATTTGCAATCGAATCCAATTATTTTCACTACTGAAAAGATTTTACCCATTCGTGGCCACAAAAAGCATCTCGCTCCGATAATTACATCCATTCAGAACAAAAACCAACCGGCGCCCGATACTCTGAAAAGCGACTTGGACAAAGCGGAATCGGCACTGAAGACGTACATTCGACTCTTGACGGTCGCCGCGTCAAATCGGGAAGACAAGATCAAACTGCTCACCGCAATACTTTCTTCTATAGAGAGGGCCTGGTCTTTGCCGTCGGTAGGCAGAGATCTGGCCTACAAGTTATGCGACGTCCTTCGTACGGACGGAGGCATCGACATCATTCTCGATCAACTCTCGGAAATTCGGCAATCGAAAAACAAACATCTCGACAGAGATCTCTTCCTCGGCTCCGCCAACGTCCTTTCGCAGTCCATGACCGTGCCGAACAGAGAGTACGTCGCCAATTGCCAAAACGGTCTCGACACGATAGTTGCTGCTGCAGATTATTTTAAGGATGACAAGGACGTCACAAAGGCAGCTCTTGGAATATTGGAATGCCTTTTCAAGCACACTGGGACCACCTGCAAAAGACTTCTTCAAAGCGGAGGGCTTGATTCAGTGCTATATGCCTGTAGATACTTCGATGCCTCGGTATTGAGACACTGCGCCGTATCTTTGGCCAATTTGGCCCTCTACGGTGACGAAGACTGCCAGCAGTTTATGATCACTCGGAATGCTCCGGAGTGGCTTTTCCCACTGGCTTTCTCAGAAGACGACGGAGTAAAGTATTATGCTTTCTTGGCAATAGCTGCCCTTGGAGCCAACAAGTCGTTGGAACAGGCAGTTACAAAGTCTGGAACGCTTCATCTCATCGAACCTTTCCTGAGAAACAGAGATCCAGAGGAGTTTGGGACGAGTGATAGAGCTCACATGCATGGCCATTCTATTGATTGGCTTGCAAGGCTCGTGCCCCTGTTGAGTAGTAAACGGGTCGAAGTTCAGAGTCTTGCCGCTTTTCATTTTGCAATGGAAGCAGCCATAAGGGACAGACAAGGAAAGCTTGAGGTCTGAGCTCTTAAGATAGATAACCATACTTTCTGGAATTGTTCTTGGTGGCAAGACATGCCTTATTTAAATCTCTTACAATGAATTAATGTTAAAATAATGGAATAAAACATTGGAATCATTTGAGAGTTTAATTTTTATAAATCAGATTTTCAAAGAACTCAACGTCATTGAACCTCTCAAGCAACTTTCGAGAAGTTCCTTCCGACTGGCATCCAAGTTTTCCAGCAAAGCTCTTGAAATATTGGGGGAGATTCCCCCCAACAGCTTATACCCACAGGTCATGCTTTGGACCACAGAGGATATTTGCCATTGGATGAACCAGGTTACAAATTGATAGACTTTCTTTCCTTTCTGGATAACGAGTTGCTGATAATCTGTCTACGAATTGCTTTCTGTTACTAAATATTTGACAAATAGTGTTTGTTATGGCTGGGCCTGGTTTTAAAAATGAGTTCACAAAGGGAAAATTTTCGATTTAGAATGAAATTAGAGATGAAGTCGTAAAAAAGTTCAGAGAAGACAAAGTGGATGCGGATCTGCTTTTGCAAATGACCGACGACGAGTTGAAACACGACTTCAAGATGGAAAGAGCAGTTGATCGAAGGAGGTACTCAATTCATTCTTGAAATATTTCAGGTCAAAAAAAAAGGTTTTAATTAATTCCTACAAAAATACAATCTCTTTCTTTTTACATTTGCGCAGTTAGTTTAGAAAATTCATCGACCGATGCGTGCGTCGAGAGTCGACCGGTGGTTCGAAAGTTAAAGTTAAATTCGATTCAATTCTCATAGATTTTTTCGAGAGTTGAACAGACTGAAGCAGATCGCCGCTTACGACTCCTGCGACGCAGTTTCTCCAGGCCTTGACGATTTCCTCAAGGGCATCGGGCAAGAATTCAGGCAGTACTCGTATCAAATGTCCAAGGCCGGAGTGGACATGTCCGTCATCAAAACGGTAAACGACGATCACCTCGCGTCGGACTGCGGCATCGGCAACGGCATCCACAGGATGAAAATCTTGGAAGCTGCAAAAAGTTGGAATTCGCTTTGGATGATTTTCTTTTACTTTGATTTGTTTTCAATTTCTGAATTTAGTTTTTATTAGGTGATTTATAAGAATAATTTCAAATGTTTTGGGTGCCATGATTTTAAATGTTTCCAGACTTCTTTCATTTTTGTGAATGAATATCTCTTTCAGAGGTTGCAACAGCTATCAGTCCCTACGTGTCTGACTACAAGGCCTTCGACAAGAACCTCGATGTATTTATAAGCTACCGAAGATCAAATGGCTCGCAATTGGCGAGGTAAACTTTGTCCTACATGAAAATTGTATACATTGAGGTCCAAGTAATAGTATTGTTACCTACTATTATTTCATGTTAGTCTCCTAAAGGTCCATCTGCAGCTGAGGGGGTTTTCCGTATTCTTGGATATCGAGAAATTAACGGCCGGAAAATTTGACGAAGGATTGGTGGCGAGCATTCAGTCCTCCAAAAACTTCATTCTGGTCTTGACTCCAAATGCCCTGGACAGATGCATCGGTGACTCGGAATGCAAGGATTGGATTCACAAGGTAAAGTAAGCTCTCATCTTGATCTGAAAATGAGGCTGAGACCTGATCCCTAAGACCCAATTCGTGGTCATAAATCTATTTCCTGTGGTTTGTTGCTAGGAGGTTGTGGCAGCTTTGAATGGAAATTGCAACATCATCCCAGTCATTGATGACTTCCAATTCCCTCCGAACGAATCCCTTCCTGACGACATGCGGCACATTTCTCACTTCAACGGAATCAGGTAAATGAAAACCCTTCTCTTCCTTCTCAGTTCTTTCTTTCTAATTATTATATTGTTGCAGATGGATTCACGACTACCAGGACGCATGCGTGGATAAGCTGGAACAATTCATAACAGGAAATGTTACCTTAAAGAGAAGCACAAATTACCCTCGAAATCCTCTTTCGAAGGCTGGAAGTGCCTGCTCCCCGACCCCAGAGGGCGTAAACTTCCATCCAAACTTCGACATGGCGACTTCTCCGCTCTTGATGACAGACTCCATCGATTCCCTCCCAGAAAGAAAGGATGTTGTGGCAAAGGAAATCAGAGACGATTATAGGTTCAATGCATCAGAATCATCCATTGACTAGTCTTTTAGGTGAATTTGATGAGTATATAAGCTTCACAGAACCTCAATCCCTGACCTTTTGGTTAGAAGCTTAAGATTATTTTGAGTGTATCCAATTGATTCCCATCATTACAGTCAGATCTTTGTGATGAATTTCTTGTTAGCTCAGTAGGCATTTGTTGGTTGCAATTATGCTCATCATTTTAAAGGCATTCTTTTATTTACTTCCTGGTCAGGAAGAACTTCTTTCATTTAAGTTTCTGTGATATTTGAAAATGTCTCGATTATTCTGGCATTTATTTCTGTTGTTTACAACCTGTTATGTTTTACAAACAAGCTTTTTCTTTATTAATCTAACTTGCCTTTTGTTTTGGGTTTATTTTTAGAACAATTTAAATTTAATGCTTAATACAGTTTTTTTTTTAAATTAATAATTATTAATTAAGCACTTGATCATGCAAGCAATGGAATGTTCTGGAAATCATGCAATAACACTGATTACAAACTACTGAAAATAAGTCGTAGCACCTGAATAAGTTGATACATTGATATGGAAGCCTTCAAGTAGTATCGAGTTGTGAGACATTTTAAAATGGTTTAAAATATTCACAAAAATAATGTTTATTTCTCGTTAAGCTGTGATGAACGTAAATATTTATAAAAACAAAATGGATCCGTGGACATGCGGATGCATTTGACAATACTTCTAGAAAAACAACAATAGCATAAAACTGCGCTTTAGAATGACGTGTAGACCATAACTCGGGCTCGGTCGGAAGGAAGGTGGCAACGACCCTTTGAGTTTGTCACCTCTGATGAAGCGAATTTCTCCTCGTGTCTGGCAGATGTTTGGAGTCAACTTCGAAATGTTTGTAGATGTTTGATACGAGACTGAAAACCATCTGCCAAGCCGGTCGCTCGCTGGCCACCAAGTCGTTCAAATCGTCTTCAGAACCCAATTCCAGTCCTGCTTCTCTCGCAACGTCAAATGCGAGTTCGAATCTCCGCTTGACGTTGAAGCTCTTGAGGTTGGAGTAAGGAATGTCGTGAGGGAGGTAGGTATTCAGGAGGGCACAAAGGGCTAAGCCGTCGTTCCAGCTGCTGCTGAAATTTGTGACTTCGACGTCCTCAAAGTCCTTGAGTTTGTTTTGGCACCAGGTCAACAAGGCATTCCTCTTCGAACCTCCGGCTTTCACCAGACCCATGAGCGGATCGCACCTCAACGTTTGGCCGAGATACGACGGTGTTGAGGAGAGGGAGGACTTGTCTTTCTCGTCTCTGAAGTTTTGCAAACATTTTGGGATGTTAGTGACGACTGCAAATCATGTCAACATGTTTGATCATTTCTTGTGTGGTAAAGATATCAGTATCGACAAACAATATGAATAAAATATATGGTGGATTGCAAATAGTGTCAATTAATGCAGTTTTCACCACAAAGCATCAAACCTTCTTTCGCTGTTGAGATTCTTCACCAGAATTCCAGGAAACACAGAAGCGTCGTCTGTTGACCCCGAATAACTGTTCGGAGTGGAATGAACGAGGCTGATGAAAGGCAGTGCCTCTGCAAGGGTTTTGGTCGGAGTTGCCAAAGGATGATCCAAAGGAAGAGGAAAGTTCTTTGTTTCCTTTGAGTTGGGTGTCAACACATCAATGCTGGTCCTGAATCAAAAAGCACACGAAAGATTGAACCACAAAGATTGAACCGCAACCCCTGTGCAAGGCAATTTTAATAGCACGTTATAAACCTAGAATGTCCTTTGTGCGACATTAGATACTAAAGTTTCAATTGCTCTTCAAAGTCATGATTGAGAATAAGAAGCCCTTGAAAATTTGAACTTTGCAATATTGCTGCATCAATGACTCAGCAATTTTTTTTTTGCAACAAGTCCACCTTTATTAATCTCTGACTTACCTGTTTGTAACTGCTTCGACTCCATTATCATTCTTGTTCTTCCCTTTTTCATTCCCATTCATATCATAATCCAATGCCAATTGTTCGTCGAGAAAACCTTTGGACGAGATGTGGTCGATAAGGTTTTCATATTTTCCTTGAACTTCCTTCTGCTGTGACTTCAATTTCTTCAGTTCATTGTCTTTCTCCAAGTTCAGATTGTTTGCCACCACAACTGCTGTCAACAAGTCACTCTGAAGAAATCAGTTTTGAACGAATTTTAATTTAATTCCAACATCCACGACTCATCCACATCTTATCAGGGCATCCTATTACACAATTCTCAAGTCTCAACAAATCTGAAGTTTAATTAAATAGAAACAAAAATTCATAAATTACCTGAAACTGAGTCCATTCCTCTCTTTCTTCAGTGAAATTCTTTTTGCAGCCACTAAGCTCAGCCTTGCATTGCCTCAAAGACGTGGAAAGGCTTTTGATTTCCCTATCCAGTTCCTTGTTGTGTCGTGACTGCAGAATTATCTTTTCTTTCAGAAACTCATTTTGCTGCTTCAATTCCCTGATGGCCTCAATGTTCATCCTTTTCATACTCTCCAATTCTACTTCCTTTTGTTTGAGCAGATTGTCGAGTCTGACAAAGGAAGAAGTCGCCTCAACGTCAAATTCTCTCGAGTTGGCACGTTGCTGGGGATGCTCGCACTGGAGCTTCAAACTGATGTTCTCATCTTTCAGGGCCATGTTCTTCTCTTCTTGGAGGTGGAAAGATTCCTTAGAAACAGCCAGGGCATCCCTCAATTCTCTGTTTTCCGACTCCAAAGAGCTCATGACTTTGAGACATTCGGTCTGCTTCAGGAGCAGTTCCTCTTTCTCCTGATGAGCACATTTCAGCAGTCCTGTGAGTTGAAGTTCTCTGTCATTGTTGTCACACCTCTCAATGTCCCTGATCAATAGGGACTTTAAATTCTCAACCTTTTAATGAAAAATCAAGAAAACACTCAATGAAATAGGAATGTGGTTATTAATTTACAGTGTTGACAATAATTTCCTTTCATTATTCAAATGATTCAAAATGACCGCACACACGACTTCAAACCAAAGCACCCACATGGGACGTGAGAACCCATTAAAAATATGAAATCCGTGAAGAGTCTCTCAAAGGCAGGAAACATTAAAGATATTCATGAAATTCTACAAATTGCATAACAGAATAAATTACATGCAGATGTTTACAATGTTGCTTGTTAAGTTATTGTGCTTGTAAACTTTAATACAATCAACAGAATCGCCTACAAACTCAGCTTATATTCAAAATAATAATTATGGTAATTAATAAAAAAATTATTATAAAAATCTAGTGTGCTCTTCAAAAATGACATTAATATTTATATAAATCATATAAACAACATCATATTAATAAATAAACTGTAGAATTAGTATAATGCAACAATATTACAAAATTACCTAAAGATTTAACATCAATTGATCAAGAAAGACTTAGGAAATACTTAAAATATTCGACCTGAATCCTGGCATTTTCCAACTTCTCTGTCGTTCCACAAAGAGACCCCAACAGAATCTCATTGTCGTTCTTCAGACTTTCATTGGCTTCGTTCAATTCATTCACATTTTCCTGCATAAAACAAATGCCATTAAAAATTAAAAATCAACGGGCAAGATGGCAGACAAAAAAATTAGAGATATCAGATAAAGAAGCATTTTACGATAATAATAATAACAGAAATGAGCAGAGCTGCTTAGGATCATAGTTTTGTTTTTAAACTGATATTAACAGACGATCAATAGAAAATAATGATAATGACAATAATAATAATAATAATAGAAAAAATAATAATAAATGCAAATGTATGTGCGAAGCAAGAGACCTGAAGGTCCGACAATTCCTGAAGCGTGGCCTGAAGTTCTTCATCGACGCTGTGCTGTGCCTCCTGCATCTGAAGGAATCTGTCCGTCAGGTCCGCGATGCTGACCGCATTCAGGCCCCTGTCGACGCTCATGCTGTTGTGTCTGTCCAGGTTCGTCATGTCTTCTCTTGAGATAAAGCGAGTCGTCAAATTTAGGAGTTAGAGCATCTTTGAGTAACACTGGCATGATTATTACAATTCTAATGAATGTTCATGTTCATGACATGATGGTGGTAATAATAATAATAATAATAATAATAATAATAATAATAATAATAATAATAATAATAATAATTTGCCTCATTTAAACACTATTGCAAATAAAGACTGATAATTCTAGATTTAAAGTTAATTCCTAGCTTTTGAAAAAATTCCCTGTTGCTGATAACATTTATCAACAAGTTCTGGTTTAAAAGAAAAGAAACCAACACGACATTGGACGAGATGTATCTCTGAGCGATGGCATTGATGTCATCTGTCGAAACTCTCAGGTCTTCGGAGGATTCCAGAACGGAAACGTCCGCGAAGTTTGGATCGATGTTGCTGATGAGGAACAGCTTTTCCGTATCCGTGAAATGTTCTATGGATATGCCGTTTTCTTTCAACTGTTTTTTTAGTGCATCGTTTTCATCCTTCACCTTCTCGAGCTGAGACCCTTTAAACAATTAGGTTAATTAAAAATAAATATCTGTTACAGAAAAGTTTATCTTTCGTTGTTTTTTTTTATAAATAAATTAAAAATGAAACAAAAAATCGCACGAATAAACAATTTCATTAGCTAAAGGTAAACCGTTTAAAATCACGTGCGTCATTTGTGAATACATCATCACCATCATCATCAAGATCACTGAATGGAAATATAGCAATAATTTTGCCCGATGATTAAAACAACATTAAGAAAGATTTCGGGTAATTATCAACATTTCATAAGTAAGAATATACAGCCAATAAGCACTTGCATTTTACATTAACATTAACCACACTCATGATTTCCACTTGAATTAAGATTTTGCAATAACACTTACTGCTAAAATCATTAAGCAAAGATTTCAAAGAATGTCATTAAACATAGTAAGATCAATTTAAGTGTAACAATTCCGATTAAATTATTTTTTTTCAAATTATTCAAATAATAAAAATCATGCCAGAGAATTTTACAAATCAAGTAGAGATACTCACTTATTTCCTCATCACCCTGTTGGCCCCTTCTCTGGGATTCTCTTTCTTCCTCTAATTCCTTCCTCAGGTTTTCTAATTCAATCCTTTTCTTTCCCAGTGATTCGGTCAGTTCGCAGATCTTTAAATCCAAGGCTTTCTTCTCTGCGTCGAATTTCATCAGCAGCTCGGCATTGTATGCTACGGCTTTTGAGGAAAGAACCTGCTTCGATGACTTTGATGCCATGCTGGCCATGGCCACATTCTGTGCACTGAAAGCTCTTTTCATCTTTTCATCTGACTTTTTCTTCTTTATGCCCACAGCTCGATTTGAACAATGAGCAGCAGAGGAAGGTAATTTAGAGATGTTCTGAACACTCTGAGCCCTCAAGGGAGCTCCCTCGGATTCTTCGTTCTTCGGAGGAATGTAAGTGTTGGTTGTGTATTCCGAGTCAACTGGACAAACCTTCAAAATAACAATAAATCAAGTCTAATAAGATCCCTCAACAAGCCACTCTCAATCATTCTCTCAAAGTTGTTAACGAATCTGAAATATTACCAATAAAGTTGGTTTAGGGCTGGACGCAGAAGGTTTTGTTTTTTTGATAGATAATTGGCCTCTTGAACCTTTCATTCCAAGTCCTGGATTTGGAAGTAATGCCCTTCTCCTCAGCAAACTTGCAATATTATCTCCACTCCTTTTGCATTGTCTGCATTAGATTTGCAATTAGATTAATTTTTTGGTCTCTTTGAATGGTTATAAACTTAAAAAAAAATACTAGCTTCATCTCTTGATCTTCAGCAATTCTGTTTAAGTGGGTTTTTTCTATTGGTTTATATGTCTTTTTGATGGTTGCCATTTTTTTTTGATTTGATTCAACTTAATCAAAACATAAACTTAATTAAATCCAAATTATCCCATCTACCACTTTAGTTATCCAATACAAATGGTTATTAATCAAGCAAAGATATTTGTACAGATTTTTCCACATTAAAAAAGTATTATAGCAATAGTTGCAAATAAATTAAAATTAGTATACCTCAGGTCTTCATAAATCTACAACTTAAATACATATTCAAAGCAATCATCTAAAGCAAATAATTAAGAATTTCTGAAGCAGACCGACGAGCGATCCAGCAGCATCTACAAGAATAAACAGAAGCCACTATTCACATTCACCACCGCATATTCAAAGCGTCCAGGAATACCCAGAACGTTTTATATTATTTAATTCTAAAGATGTCGTTTTAATTCTAAATATACATGTAATGTAATTATTTATAATACTACTTTAACAATCGTTGGAAAATGGTACGAGCTGAAAAGTTTTAAAAATAAAAACATCTAAAGACAACATTATAGATCTTAAATACATTTTAATTTATTTGTTAAAGTGATTTTTACATTGTTTAGATTTCACTTTTAGTCCCGCATTGTGCTTGACCCTGCTGCTTATTAAACGTTCCTTGCTGTGAAAGTCCGCATTTCTTAATCTTGTAGGATGGAAAATACGAGTACTGGTCCGCGGAGTGGAAAGTTAGGGTTCGTGACAGGCTCTACTCAAATCCCCGAAAATGCCGTTATTGTTTCATCTGATCAAATGTTGAAGTTGCAGAGTAAAATAATAGAAGAATGGAAATCACCCAAAGAAATGTGAGTTGTTGCAGACTCGATGGATTACAAAAATATATGTTATAAATTTTGTTTTTAAAGGATTCCTTTGAAGTATGGCTCTTTCATACTAGGTGGATTCTCAGCAATGAGTGGTCTTGTCTTCAGCCTTGCTTTCAGGAATATTATGCTCTTAAGAGGGTTGCCAAAGGTGATAACTATAGCTCCATCGACTTGTATTCCGTTTGTTACCACAGCTGTATGGCAGGAAGCATCGGTTGCACGAGACATTTCATTGGGTATCACAGAGTGTTCATCCTGCTTGGCAATTCGTTCAAACATTATTCAAGCAGGTGTTGGTTTATTGCAGCCATTGGTCTTGGCACTCTGTGCATCATCAATGATGGCCAAAAATTATGCTGCTTATCCTCTGCCGAATCTTAGCGATTACAGAACGTTGTTCAAAATCTATGCCAAAATGCTTCGAACAATGAAGCAGTCCATTCTAATGTTGGCAATTATGCATGGTGCTGCAGCAACCGTCATGGTAAGGGGCCAGCTAAAAGCTATTGCAAAAGTAAATGAAAAGATATTGGGAAGAGATTCATCTACGGTCAAATGAAGAGATTTGTGCTTTTCAATACTCATTTCCTGGACAATCTGAATTGAAATAAAATTTGAAAATTGGCTTAATGGAGCCAAAACTTTATTTTGGAAACTTTAGAAATGTACTTTCAAATAATCATTCTCCCCATTGGTTGACCTTTTTTTTGCAACTATTTGGATGGCCAATTGCTTTTGTGGTTGCACTCTGCATATATCTGATGTTCACTCAACCGAATTCTCTAAGCATCAAAACTCTGAATTTGTACCACGTCAACTCTACTTTAAAGCGTTGATAATTTCAGTTAAGAGGGATCGAGAGATGTTTTATTTCAGAAACAACGTGTGAAACGCATTTTACCATCCGATAAAACCATGCGGCATGCAAGAACCATCTTACCTTTGACAAATATCACTGGCACCAGTAAGTTGTAAAGGCATCAAAATTCAGAATCATCGCACCTGATCTCGCATTTCAAAATCAATTCTATTTGCTAAAAACAAAGTCTTCAGACATTTGAGAGGAAGTGCCTCAACTGTAGGGAAATGTCTGTGTCGATCGAGTTGAGGATAGGGGTCTGCAGAAGCTGGAGTTGACTGGCAGTGCAGTGAATGAGACTGACGGAGTACACGGGATCGCGTAAGGAGATCTGGAGAGATACGTTGACGTTTTTGTCAGGCGATTACTTTACAAAAAATAAAAACAAAAGGCACAGCATTGCACGGCTGAGAAACTCTTTCGATCCCATGGTGACAGGATCTATCGTGATCTTACCTCTAGCGACCTTTTCTCATACTCTTCGCCACCGTTGCTTTCATCACCACTGTCGCTCATCACGTGGTGATCTGAGGTCATGACGCACGAGCTGTGTAAAGAAATTAGGTTAGAAAAAAAGTAAAAACAAAGAATGATTGAAGATTGAATTTCAAATGCATGGCTTGAATCCATTTCAACAAATGCACTCAAATGCTTAAAATGCTCACTCGACTAAGATTCCAGATTCTGAATCCTTCCTGCAGATTTCATTCAAAGTGTCTGCTGTCTTCAGCAGAATGTTATTGATATTGTTTAGTATGGACCTGTAACAAGAAGGCTTAAATAGTTAAGTGGTTAAGGCTGCTCTCCTGCATGCATCCACAACAAAGGTAAGTGGGAAAGCATGAACTTGGAATATTTGTCTCTAACTCTGTGCAGGCATTGCAATGCAAATACATTCAGATTGCGGCATGTCAAATACGCTCATCAACATTTCAAACAAAACAAATAATTTTAAATAGAATTTGTTCATCTTGCATACCTGTGACTGGTTGGCAAAAGGCTTAAAAGTGCTAATACACAAAGTTTCCTTTTTTCTGGTTGATAGAGGCAATTGAATTTTGAAAGCCAACCGCAGATGAGAGAATCCATTATCGTGGAACTCTGGGATGAAAGATTTGAAAATGTCATGTCATTCAGTCGTTATAAGAGGAACGAGGCAACTCACGTCGACAGAGGTCTGATGAGAGATTTCATCAACGAGTTGGAAAAAGACTTGGTGGCTGTGAATGACTAAGCGTGATGTCATGACTATGTGTATGCAATAAAGCGACGGGCAGGGATTTGATTGTTCGCCCTGAAAGATTTATTGATTATAATGAGATGTTAAAGAAATTAATGCAGTGGAATCATTCCAGAGACTTACACTAAGACCGGCAAGTGACTTGATTACGTCCAGAAAGACGTGCCTGAAAATGTCTATCGTCTGGTGTGGACAAACCCTTAGCATGTTTGACAGCAACTGAAATCATTACAAACAGTTGTAATGCTATTTACATATATTTCTCTAATTTAATAAAAACAACCTTGAAGATAATGACTTCTCCTTCTGTTTTAAGTTCTTGAAGAAGTGATGTGATTGTGCAACCCAAAAGGGCATGGTATTTCTGGAAAAAATGCAAGAATTCTTATTTAAATTAGATAAGAAGTGGATCTCGACCATATTTTTGTTCATTCAGTGACATCGTGCATCATGCTTTGCAACAAAAATAAATAAATAATAATAAAAGCTCACCTGCAAAAATGCTCCAGCATCAATGACAATGTAGGCTTCAACAATTTTCAAACATGTTTTCAAAGCTTCACTTCCATTCTCTGGAAAAGAAAAAAAGATTGAATTTAAAAAAAAAAGCCTTATTAATTGTTTATTCCTAAAAACAATATTTACTGAGATCATATTAAGCTAAATATTATTAAATTAACTAATAAAACTCATTCTGAAAATTTTGAAATTACCCAGCAACGGAAGCAGGTTCTGAAACAGTTGGAGTAATTCTGGAGTCATTTGGGAACAGGCGTGGAGTGTGACGAGCCAAAGTTCAAGGGCATCCTCCCACAGGTAAATGTGTTGCTCATGATTGACGTCGGTACTTGCATGAATTACAGGTATCAAGAACTCATAAAGACTCCTGGTCTCTGAACCAAGACCCTGAAAGCCAAGTTTATTCATATGATACATTATATTATTATATATATATTATTATATATATTATATTATTATATTTATTATATTATTATATTTATTATATTATTATATTTATTATATTATTATATATATTATATTATTAATATATATATACATTATTATATATGAGCATAAAATGGATCAACACTCTGTTATAATTTATGATATGACAAGATGATGATGGTGTAACATATCAATGAAAATGTCATTAAAACTGACTTGAACGATAAGAGAAAGGTTGTTGATGATGGCGCATCTGAGTAGGTTGTGGTCGTCAGATGCCTGCCAGAGGAGTGGCAGGTAGTGCACCAGGGATGGTGTGTAGGGTCGGATCTGCTCCTCCATGCGTTCAATCACGAATGTCATGACGTGCAACACTGCCATCTAAATTATTAATTCAATGACTTTTATGACGACGAGTTTATGTAAGAGAGAGAGAGTCTAAATCCACTATGATTGGTAGTACCTTGGTTTCACACTGAGAAACATCTTTCAAGAGATTGAAGAGTAGATTGAAATGGCTTTCTAAAAACTGGAAAAGAATTTAAAAGAATTAACGAACGTCTACGTGCGCAAAAAACCGCACGACGATTTCCGGGCACACCGACCGGTACGTAGATCTCCGCCTGGAACTCGGCATCGTCTATGGCGGATTTGAGGGCAGAAGCCGCCTCCAATCTGATGACCATGTCCTCGGAACGATCCATCAGGGACTGGATGATGCCGTACAATCTGGGTCGCAGCTCTGGAGATAGCTTCACCCCGACCCAGTTCCCGATCAGCCAGATAATGCGACGCCTGAGTATCCTGTACATGGAGGACTTGTTTCGGAGATCGCCGACGAGTTTGTCGAACCACTTGTCGAAGTCGATCAGGTCGTAGAAGTCATAAGAGGCCAGACCGATTGCGTTGTAAACTACATTAATAATTAATCGAATGATTAATATTCAAAGACCGTTTTCGTGGGAGAGAATCGTGTGTGTGTGTTTACCTGCATCCTTCTGCAACAACCTGATGAGACTGCCATCATCATAAGCTTCACACTCTTGCAGCAACTCGAGGACAATAGGAGTGACAGTGTCCCTAAACTCCTTGATGAGGTTCAAGAATAGTGATTCTGTGCATGGCTACAAGAAGTAGTAACAAGTGTTTTAAGAAATTATGCATAATTAAAGACAGAAGATTTTAAGTTCAATTAATCAACCAAACAAAAATTTAAACAATCGAATGAACGAGGGAAGGAAGGAATGAATACCTTCAGGCTAAACATCCACGAGTCTCCCGATTCCTCGGACACAAAACTCTCGGGGTCCCTGTCCCAGCAGGACAGCTCGTCTGGAGTGAGGAGCAGGTAGTGGAACAACAGCTGCTTGCACAGCTCTGTCAGAACAGACTTCGTGAAGAACTCTGACTTTGCCCTGTGCACTTCCAAGGCTATTTCGCTCTTTGTTTCTGGAAGTGAATGTAGTAAAAAGTAATTTTTACTTAATAACAAATGTATTAATAATTAATAGGTAATAATAATAATGAGAATAATCAACTGCAAAAATCATTGTGGCTTGGAGAATAACCACAGAACCTTCCAGGAAGTTCGTTATAGAAGTAGTTGAATCCATATTATGTTAAGGTAAGAAATTATGGAAATTTTATATCATCAAATAAGAATGAACGAAAGCTGACCTTCTGGAATCTTTGCAAGTTTGTACTTGTCACAAGTGAATATTTTCTTCATCAAGTTGAACGAATTGATGACAAATTGTTCAAAAATGAGCTCTACAGTGAGAACACATCAGAATGTAAATCGTATTTAAATTTTACGTTTCACGTCACAAATAAGAATTAATAATAAATTAATATTAACCGGTTAAATTTATAATTACTTTACGAATATTAATCAGATATATCAGTAGATGCATTACCTCGTTTGTCTTCTGTGAAGCAATAAATAGTGACAAACTGCAGAGAACTTCGAACAAACTTTGCAAATCCCTCTTCGTGAGCCCCGATGACTTCAAGAAGCTACAACATTTAAAAGTGACGCCTCAATACAGATCTATCTCTAGATCAGCACTCTCTAATTATTTAATCGAGTGGTCTTTTATATGTTTTTTTTTAAACTATTTATATGTCAATGAAAGCAAATCAATGATGGCAAAATATTCATCAGAAAAGCAAATCCCACAGCATGTTGTTGACAAAATGGAATCAAAAATAATCATAGAAATTAATCAATGCAGCTAATCAATAAAGACAAATTCAAGCAAAACAATTCATTTACCATCTTTGAAAGCAGCATGATGGTCTTCTCCCAATGTTGCATGACGTCTCCAGATTCAAACTGCTTAAATGCATTCTCTGAGGGTGGAAAATGTCACTATTATTAGGCAAACAAGAGGATCGAGTCGTATAACAATCAATTCTGGCATTGAGGTTCGAAATAATTTGATTAGACTAATTGAAATTAAAAGAAAAGAAAGAGATTCGAGCGATCTTCGCGGCCATCTTACTCGAGAGAAGGAGCGCATCAAGCCTGTGAAGAACAATTTCAACAAATTCCAGAGCCAAGCCATTGTTTCTGATGTCTTGGAAACCATATGTGATCAACTTCTTTAAGACTGAAATTAAATTTTAAAACCTACCAGTTTAGAAAAAGCCATATTTATGTTAGAATTACATCTTTAATGCAATAATTTATGTAATAACATGAATCACACTGACACAAATAATTAGGAACAACTCAAAAACAAACAAAAAATAGACCAACTTTTTGTGATCAGAATGTATCTTGATAGGAAGGACAGAAGAACTTCAGCTCTTTTCAAATGGTTTAATTCCAAGACAAACTCGTCATAGCATTGTTTCCACAGATTGAAAAGGAACCCAAAAATGCTGCAGGTCAGCTGATGGACAAAAATATGAAGATCATCATCTGATGTTGCACTTTGTATTATTTGTATGTCATAGCTTGTGGTATGTATATAACAATTTTCCAACCAAAAATATCATCATGGTATAAAGCAAATGGATTCAAGACAAATTATTTCATCCACTTCAAAATAACTATGCATGAATAAAACACATCTGATCAACGTCAATAAAAGCAATTGTACTAGAAATTTCACCTCCTCAAAAACTTTTTTGTCTTGGGCCATCCTCTTGGATGCCAGTGACTTTGTGACATGGTAGAGAGTCAACATTGCCCTGTGCTGTTGCAGCGAATTTTCAACTTGAATGGACTGAATAAGAATTGGAACCAATTCTGGCCAGAATTTAGGACAGTCAAACCTGGCTATTTTGCCGATCAGCACTGATATTTGAGTGGCTATCTGTTTTCAATGTTTATGCCAATGAGCATTGATCTATGTTAAGAGTTATTATGTAAAACAGTAAAGTTCACCTGTATTTGTGGTTCATCAAACTTGGTAATTAAGTTGCGTTTTAGAAACTGCTTCTCTTCCTCCATAATGCTCCCGCTAAAAGATGGAAACAGAAACATCATGCATGAACATAAAAAAACTTCAGAGTAATCTTTGTGCATACTTTTGGCATGTCCTTCTCCAATACCTATCAATACCATTTTTGAAAATAAGGGCAGCCATCCATCTTACTTTAGACTCAAACTCCTGATTCATGAATACACTCTGAAAGTATGTAATATTTTGACAATAAAAAACATAAATAGAAACCTATTGCAGCTTAATCATGCTATAACAAAACTTACTGCAACAACTGAATAGAAACCAGGCATGACTTCCCATGACTTCAGGCGAGATTCGGCATGTTTTAAGACCAGAGGATCTTGGCTACACGCCTCAAAGAGAGTTTTGATAACCGTGGGTTGGGACAAACTGTCACTGTCCATCTTAACAGTAAGTTAAACAATACCAGCCGACTGTGTGGAAAATTTGACAGCAAAAATGTGGAAAAAAAATTAAAATCTAGCGCGCTCAACAGGAACTTTGGAAAATGTAAATTTTGGAAGTTTTGGGGATATAGGTCTCGCCACAACAATTCTTGAACAAACACCAAAACTGCACACCACGGGGTTCACGCGAGTCGAAACATAGATAGTTGGTCAATGTGAATTAGAATTACATCGAACGATAAAAAGACAAGAATATGAAAGTAATAATTCAAAATAGTTGGAGTTTTGAGAAAATTTACGACTTGCGTTCTGCTTTACATAGTCATTGTAAAGATTCCTAAGCCTTAATCAGGCAGCAAATAAAATATTTATGAAAATGCATTTTTGTCAAACATAATAAAATTATGTAATTATCTTTTATTATTGTAATTTGATTTTAGTTTTAATTTCAGAACTATAATGTTAGTACTAAGAGATAACATAAACAAACATGAGTTTATTATCGCTCAGCATTATTTTCCGGATTAGATCACAAATACTTTAAAGTTAGTTATTGAATTTATTAACCATTCAAATGAAGAGGAGTAATGAGTCAGACGAATATTCGCCCTCAGCGAAGCGAGCAAGAAACGTTTCGAAATTATCAGTTTTACCTCTGCATAAATTTGACAGACAGTTTCCTAATTTTGTACAGCCCAGAGAAATCAGTTACTTTTCAGTGAATTCTGAAGATGAAGTTGGCATAAATAGAAATTTCTTAAAAATTTTTTATAATGAAAATCTTGGTGATCAGCTGAGTTTGGATCTGAAAGTTGGATATCAATCATTCGTGTCTAAGGAGGATGGACCAGGCAACATTTCAACGCTTTTGAAATGGTTTAAATTGTTTTTTGATAGCAAGAGTAAATACCAAAGGTATATCAATTTTATTTATGCCTTCTCAAATTTTATAAGCCTTGTAAATATTAATTCATAGATGGAGATCAGATTTCCTATGCTGGAGAGGTCTGCTTGCAAAACTTTTGATTACACCATACGAAAGATCAGAAGGATGGATATTTAAGGCGCAAAAGTTTGGTGGCATAATCTTCCTGTTAGAAGTTGAAACTCAACAGAAGATTGTCAGCAGAAAGCGTAGAACGGCAAGAGACGATGAGATGTCATATTGGGGTTTCAAATTCGAACAGTACATGACAACAGGTTTGTGCTCATCATTTTGTTCCAATGAATAATTTGAATTGATCGAGAACATGATGAATGTTTGACAATAGATAAAGTTGATGGTCATCCAGTGACTGATGTCCCCGTCACTAGCACAATGTCCTTTGTTTCCATGGTGAGGACACGTCTTGACAGTCATTCACTGAGTTAGTAACAAATGAACAATTCTTCTTATCTTTCATTCTTCTTATCAATGAAGTTTTCATTGATAGTATTTGGTGGAGAAGTTGATTGCTGCACAAAAGAAAATGTTCACGATTACTTGGAGTTAAAGACTTCCAGGAGAATCGACACGTCACGTCAACTAAATAATTTTAACAGGTTTTTTATTTTGATACTTTTTTTAACATTTTTTGTAATTTACATGAAACTTATGCAATGTTTAATTATACAAAATAAGTTTTATTTTTATTTTTTGGCCGCAGGTACAAGTTGTTAAAATGGTGGACGCAGTCGTTCCTCCTGGGGATTCCAAAAATTATTTGCGGTTTCCGAGATGACGAGGGAATCGTGGGTTGCACGGAAACGTTCAACACTCTTGACATCCCCAAACTGGCCAATGCGAGTGTTTGATTTTGCTCTTATTAAACTTCATCATGTTGTCATCTTATTTTAAATCTTTCTGCTCCATCTGAAGATATATCACTTATTTTGAAATTGTATTAATATTAAATTATTTGAATTATTTCTAGCTTTGGGTTCAGCTGATTAATTATTAATTTTATTATTAATTATTACTATTTTTGTTAAATTATCATTATGCAAAAGTGAATTGTCATGTGAAAAATGGAGAAACAAGTCTATTTTGTTGATACGACCTGGAAAACATTTCATAATGTCTTATATTTTACAGAATCCTAATAAATATTGGAGTGGTAATATATGCTTTAATTTCTGCAACGATCTTCTTCAGTTTGTTAAGGATGTCATTGGGGATGATAACAGGTTATTAAATTTTGACATTGTATATTTGGTTCTTCTTCATTCTTAAAACATATAAATGCATGTAAATGTTACTAATTACAAATAAATATTTCATAATTCTAGTTATTTTGCATTATTCGTCTAAACTACGTTTTAAAAATGATTTTGAAATTCTCCTGAACAGAGTTTACAAGTTTGAATGGTCTCCGGAGGTTGACATTCATTATGAAGTGATGGAAGACGTTGAGCTTCTTCCACAAGATTTCAAAGATGGATTTAACGACATTTGCTGATTCCTCTTTTATTCTGTTAATGTAAATAAATATGGTAATACCAACCTGCCTACTCATTGGTTCTGTATGATGGAGAAACATTGCATTCATTTGTGCAACAACAATTTAAAAATCTCATTAGCACACCTGCATCCTTAATAAGTTCAGTGGAATTGAGTTCTCACTAATATCAGTAGGTGGTGGTGAAGGTGTTAAAATAATCAATTTTCGTTGGTAATTTTATTTTTGATGAATCAGACAGCATGATGTCTGAAGAGTAGCGTTTATAAGAGCATCAAATGGCCAGAAATGGCTGTTTCACGTCAGAATGTTTAACATAATAGAGAGATTTTTCAAAAGTGATGGTCAGAAAATCTTCCCTTCGCTAGGAAATGATCGACCCATTGGACCCGAGATCGAGATGACTCTGGAAACCGCCCGGGACTCAGAACTTTTGAACTGCGAGGTTCAAAGGTCATGGGCATCGAAGTTCAGAGACTCAACATCTATTTTTGAGAATGACACCATTGGGCAGATTAGGAAGATCCTCACTCAGAAAAAGAGACATAAAATTCTGACCATCTTTAAGATGATCTTTGTGGTGATTCTTCCTGTTGTTTCGTTGTTCACTCTCATTTGCATCAATCTCCAGGTGTGAATCTTTCAATCTTTGAAATTATTAAATTTTTTTAAAAATTTTACTTAAGACGGTCTTTATTTTACTTTATTACTAAAAAAATTGGGTCATCATTTAATTTATGGAGAATACGTTTTTATGTTGCTGAAGAAAGCAGTTTTGGACCGCAAGGAGGCAGAAATCACTTTGGAAGTCATGGAGAATCTCAAGAAACTCCAGAATCTTGTCCATTGTCTCCAGATGGAGCGAGGATCCATTGTCAGATCTCCTGACATGGTTGCCAGTGTGGCAGTGGCACAACTTCAGCAGGCTAGGGTGGTTACATAATAAACTCAAGTAACTAAAACCCGCCACTAACATTCATCATTACCATCACAATCTCCAAAAATGGGTTACCGATAGTGAAATGCATGGTATACTTAATTAAAGTATTCAGATAATAACTCAAAAAAAAAAACAACCAAAAACTTCCCAGAGAGAGACGGACAAAGCCTTGGAAGAATTAAATTCATGGCCAGATGGTTTGAAGATCAGCGGACAAGCTGTGAACTCAAAGGTCAAGTTCAAAGTTCTACTCGACCGAGTGAGAAACTCGACCTGGAATGAATCCGAGATCACCTTCGACAGAGCTTACGACGTCTTCTGGATGTTCACTCAGATGACTTCCTCCATGAACAGACTCGTGAACACTCTCGTGAACATGCCAATGATGAACGACGTTTGGAGTCAATTCCTCTCCTACACGCTTTTCGGACAGGTTTTCCAGACCGTTTTGCTATCTTTTATGAAAAGCTCAATTATTATCGAATAGATGCAAATATTTTAATCCATAAATTTTTGTTCGATAAATGAGGAAGACCTAAGGATTCTATTTGTGGATGAAAATCTTTTGAAATGTCGAATCAGGCAATCGACTTTTTTGGGGAAATGAGGGTTCTTGGTTCAATGTTTTTCAACTGGTGTCATCTCTCCAGCATTGGCTATTCGAGATTATGCGGGGCCAATGGATCTTACACCTACCTCATGGATCAAGTAATGCAGATTACGTTAGATTTTGATGGCACATGAGAGTTTAAATCAATTATTTATTTATTCATCTTTTTGGAGATACCAAAATTAACAACACCACACAAACTGGAAAAAGAAAAAAATATAACGGCGAAACCAAGGATGCCCGAAAGGAATTATACCCGCTAAGGAGGCAATTAATTTTGTGTTATAAAAGAAGCACTTCCTATTTTTCAGATATTTTCCCTCCAACCGGACCTTAGGATTGGGTTCGACAACTATTCAAGAGAAACAGGTTTTGAGTCAATATTTCGCAGCCAAATGCTCCTCATTGTTGACAGCTTCAAAGGCTTAGATGCCTGCTACAACTCGTCCGAGTCAGAAAGGCTCGGCCAGAGGAGGATGTGGTTTTCAAATCTGACCATCATGATGAACAAACTCATTTCACTCAAAGACATCCTTCTGACTTACATCAGCAGGCACCTGGACAGGTGTACCAGACATTTAATTGATTAATTTTTTTTATGCTAAGCATCAAATATAATATATAATGAATCATAATTGAATATTTAGTTCTTGGTTCATAATTAATGGTACAAGAGTGCAACCCAAAAGGTTGATGATGACTTCGTCCATCTGATTTTAATGACAGAACATCACCATTAATGACGTAACAACTTATCAGTTAATGTTAATCAGTCTATCGTGTTAATTATTTGCAGATTGGAGTTATTTACTTAAAATCATTTAATTCAGTCGAACGGCCGAGAGACAGCTGCACGCCAGCATTCAGACGACCATGTTCATTACCGTGACTGCAACAGAATTCATACTCATCTTCCTCTTCTCAACTTGGCTCAACAAACTCCTGTCAAGGATGGCCATATTTGCCTCTGCCGTTCAGGAGAAATCGAATGAATTAGCAGAGGAAAAAAAGAGGGCCAATGCCCTCTTGTACCAAATGTTGCCGTTCGAGGTGAGCTGTGGTTTCCATGACGCGAGACCATTTGTTTATGTCACCTCCTTTGGGAGATTATCGAGAAACTAGTTGCAAAATTCAACTTCAGCTTTTTTTAAAGCTTATTATTTATGTAGTTTAAATAAAATTATATCGTATAAATATTGAATAAAAATCATGTTGTATTTATTAAAGATTAAAATTAGATATTTTATTTAGCAAATAAATTGTGACTTAATTTGAAACTGCCCGATAGGTTGTCGAGCAACTGATGAGAGGCAGTGAGGTTCAAGCGAAACATTACGACAGCGTGACGATATACTTCAGTGACATCGTCAAGTTCACTGAAATATCGGCCGTCAGTTCGCCCATGCAGATTGTAGACATGCTTAATCTTCTCTACAGGTGAACAAATCACTTGAAAAAAAAGTTTGATATTAATATCAATGGTATTGATTAATAATAATAATAATAATAATTGACTATTGCGTAGCGATGCAATAGAATTAATAATTCCGAGGCCAATCAAGGACTAAAATTGGGTCAGTATCTGAAGAAATCATCTGAACTCACCTGAATTTGAATGTTTAAAAGATAAATTACTAGAAAAGAAAATTAATTTTGCAGTGGATTCGATGAAAGAATTGAGCTCTTTGAGGTATACAAGGTAGAAACGATTGGCGATGCTTACATGGTGTCTGCTGGAGTGCCGAAGGTGAGATTATTAAGACCATCGTTGTCTGGCCGTAAAACAGGAAAGTACTTTGCACTTGACCTTTACCATGTCAAGGTGATTGAAGGTCATGCCAGACAAATGGCAAAGTTGGCCATTTGCTTGCTCGATTTTGCCGCCCGTTTCGAGATTCCGCACCTACCGAAGCAGGTGCTTTTGCTGAGGATTGGTATTCACACAGGTAGTTTTAGTAGACCTATATAGCATTAATAGATCTATATACGAGAAGGACAGAATTGGATCAACTAGTTGATATTCGAACAAATAAAAAAAATTAACTGATTAATTAGCAAAAGGATGTTTGAAAGACATCTTGATTTATCAAATGCCCGTCCGGCAGGTTCCGTGGTGGCGGGCGTGGTCGGATTGAAAATGCCGAGATACTGCTTATTCGGCGACACGGTGAATACGGCCAGCAGGATGGAATCCCATGGAGTAGGTAAGAATGTTATGTGGCCAAGTTTAGCAACAGGTTTCTTATAATTTATTATTAATAATTACTTTAATTTTAAATAATGAATAATCATTTAACAAAAGTATTGTAAAATGCCATTCGCTGTGGGGGTTGGTTAGCCTTCGAACCGGTGGTGTTTTTTCTTATTTATCGTTCGATAATTTTGAATTTTTTTTGCCATTAATATTATCTGTTTTTTTTGTGTAAAATCAAAGTTATCATTTCAGCCAGAAGAATCCATATCAGTCAGAACACGAAGGAAGCCCTTGACGGATGCTCAGAGTTTGAGATCTCATCGAGGGGCATCATGCAAATTAAGGCATTTCTACTTTTTTCTGCTTAAATATGGGCACTCACAGGCACTAGTATTTATTGGTTTATCATGGATTTCTAGAGTTTGGAGATAGGATAGGGTTAGTTAGTAATTATCCCTGCCTCTGAATTGGCTTTTGCCTGTCACTCATCCGAATTTCCATATGAGAAATTGTAATAAATCTCATTGTGACATTTTACTTGCAGGGAAAAGGAGAGATGGAAACTTATTGGTTAGAAAGTTCAGTCAAGAAGAGCGATCTAAATGCTGGATCTGCAGATGAATAGGCGGGTTCAACAGACTGGTGGCAGGTTTCAGACATTCCTGCAGCAATAGCCATAAAGTGCAATCTGACAAAAACCCAAGATTCGGAAAAAGTCACCTAGTTTGCAAGCCCATAGTGTCACTAAAAATGCCGTAGTTATGTCACTTGACATACTGACCTTATGATAACTTCGAGGATAGATGCGAGCCATATTTGTTACAATAATTTAATTGCATTGAAAGAGATCACTGCACAGCGCGCAAGTAGATTTTTCAAGAAGGCGACCCAAGTTATCAATCATATTATCAATCAGATAACTATTGCATATTTTAAGCTTCACTATTTCACATCAAAATACCAAAATATTAATTTTTAAAATTAATTTTAAGTTTTTAAAAACGTAATTAACGAATGATAGTCTTTGAATTCAGTCCTTCTAAAAACAAAAATATGACTTTATTCTATCGCCAACTAAGCTAAACTTTAAATTAGCCATTTCAAGGAGATGGATCGAATCGAAAATATGTACGCGTTCAAGTTTAACTTGGTTCACAAGTTCACTTCTCAAAATTTAGACAACATTCTTGTCAAAATTGGACAAGGAATAACAGATATTTTGCAAGGCGTCCCCTATAATCGATCGAAACGCAAAGAACTCATCGAGTAAGATATAAAGCCGAATGAATTCTCTAGTTAATTAAATCATTTGAGATCTGATTTAAATAATATATTAATATCCTACTAGCTCTTTAATCGATCCAAAACATAATATGTGCTAAACATGCATTTAATTTTATCAACACGAGAAGAAATTTGCTATATATATGTAAGCAAATTGTTAAAGACTACTTTTGTCACTTAGATTGATCCTAAGCGCCAAATATGCTGGGCTGGACGGCACCACATATTTTGAAAATGCAAAGACCTTCATCAGGGAACATGTGGAGTTAATATTCTCTGTGAGTGAAGACTTTTTATCTTATCTATTCCATTATCCGATTGCTGTATTATTATTGCTATCTAGAGTAATTACTTACGTAATGTTTATTTTAATAACTCTTTTAATCTATTTAGAGGTTTGACTTCGACGATCACCTTAATGGCCTTGAGGAGTACATCGACAGTTGGAATAGATACCAAAAAGCTTATGAAAATATAGAGTCGCTGATGAGGTACGATAACATAAACAAAACTAATAATTTAACTTAAGAGGCGCTATTGTGGCCCAAGGGTGCCATCTTTGTGGTGATGCCACGATTTTTATGTACAGATTATGGAGCAAACCTGAAGAAAGAAAGGAGAGGGTTGATCCCTTCGCCTATACTGAGACCCCCTTCGTACGAAATGAGAACCTCTTCACAGTAAGCGATTGCAAACACTTTTTATGGAGGAATGAAAAGCTTAACTAAAAGATTAACTTTAAAATATCAGGTGGCGTTATCGGATTGGGAGAAAAAGTTACTCAAAACGAAAGAAGCATTGACTGGATCAATTTTTAGAAACTTGCAAAAGTTCGGCCCGATGCCCTTTTTTAATTTTATCATTTAATATAACATAATTTGTTGACAACCTACAGGAAAAACACCGACGAGAAGAGAGTGACAACATTAATAAAGCGGTTTTTCGATTCACTGGCTGCCTTAGAGACGAGTCAGAAGCATTCAGAGGGGCTGGTATTTATCGTAGCATTTTTAAAGACACTATGAAATTATACTAACTTTTTGGAAATATACAATGTTGCGCGCATTTATAAAATGCATGATTATTCCCGAAAGCTTTGCAAAGTTGTTGTCCTGGACACATACACCCATGTGTTAAGAAAGCATTATCGCGAAGAATCCAAGCTCATTGTAACAAGGGTCTCGCTCTATGAATACATCCGCCAATGTATCGGCGTCTTCGAACAGGAGGAGAGAATTTCGGATCGATTTCTACCAGGAACAACCAAGGGTGTCAAGGACGCTTTGAGAATAGTTTTAATTAATAATCACATGGATGTCTTGTTGGAGAATTTCAAAAAGTCCATCGATTTCCATCGGCCAAATGGTTAGCTTTAATTTTTAGAGTTGTTTTTTTATATTATGCATATACAAGTGACGTTTGGTCGTATTTTAAGATCTGAAGGAAATATTTGGAATGGTGAAGCATCTTCGTGAAGCAGTAAATTGTTTGAAAGATCTGTTCCAATCACATGAGGAAATCATCTTCTACAAGTTGAGAGAGACGTTTGAAGTTCACAACCTTTGTGAAACTTTCAATGCAAAATACCATGAGGAAATTACTTACGTCAACAAAGTATTTGAATCTGACCCAGCCATGATAGAAGCACTGGACAAGGTCAGTCTATCTATATTCATCTAATGCAGTGGTTCCCAAACTTTATCGGGCATGGTTTGAATCAAATGAATAAGATTTTTGCATTAATTGTAAATCATCCTTTGATTCTCATCTCATCAGGGAATTTCCAAGGCCTTTAATAGTACTTTACAGACTGAACAGGTGAGAGGATTAATCTAGCAATTTAGTGGTGAAATCACTTAAATAACAACTACTGTGATCCTTGTCAAGCCTAATGGACCATGTGCAAACCAAAATGTTGTGGATTTGGTAAGTCAATATCATTTTTTTTATAATGCTATTATTATGGAAAAAATACAAATTATTTTCTTTGATTTAAACCATATATTCTGTTTGGTCAAACAGCTTGCAGCTTACTGTGATAATTTTATGAGAACTAGAACAAATGGATTGAATGAATCTGAATTGGAAAAGAAGTTGGAACATATAGCCAGTTTATTCCTGTATGTGGAAGATAAAGATGTTTTCCTTAAGGTCTGTACAAACTAAATATTTCATTTCGAGCCTCTAAAGTTATTTAAAGAAAAATGTTATTTTTTTTACTGGATCAACAGCTTTATTCGATGCACCTGTCAAAACGGCTGCTTCATTCAACGACTCAATCAATAGAAGCTGAGGAAAGGATGATCAATTTATTGAAAGTATGAAAGTATTAACATTAATTATGAAAATAATATTTACCACTACCACTACTCGATGGCCTAATTGCTTTACATTTGCAGTCTAAATGTGGTTTTACTTATGTAAAATCTCTTGAGAAGATGATCACTGACAAATACCTGAGCGAAGAACTGACGAGCACGTTTAATATTAAGGCCGATCTCGGTCTTACATTCAAAATCATGGTCATACAAGTTAGTACAATTCATCGTATTATAACCCTGCAGTTAGAGAATTAACAAAGTGCCGTTTATTTTAGACCGGATCGTGGCCAATCGAATCGAATCCGTCTCCGCTTTTGGTTCCTCGAGAACTTGCCGAGGGCTTACAACATTTCAATGAATTTTACTCCGTAACTTTCAAGGGCCGGAAACTTCACTGGCACCACGGATTTAGCACTTGCGACTTAAAACTCAATTATTTGAGTAAAGGTCCCACGCTTCAAACGTCGGTGTTTGTGACCTCCATTTTGGCCACTTTCAACAGCATGGAGTTGGCTACTTTAGAAGAAATACATGCTTTAACAAATATCGATTCAAAGGATCTGCTCAAATATTTGCAATTTCTTGTGGCTCAGAAAATTTTATCATCCGAGGTGAGTGTTAAAGTGAAAACGTTATTCTTATTTTGTACAAAACATTCAAAAAAATGCATTTTTACATTGAAAGGGAAGAGATGGAAAGTTAAAGTTCAGACTGAATTATCAATATGAAAATAAAAAAAATAGGTTCAAATTGCTTCCAACTTTGAAAGAAGCCAACCAGGAAGCCAAGGAAGCGACAAAAACCGTAATGGAGGACAGGAAGTGGCACCTAGAAGCCCTCGTGGTTAGAATTATGAAGGCCAGCAAACGGATGACTCATGACGAACTTTTAAGAAAAGTCACGGAACAGGCCTTAAAAGAATTTGTGCCGTGTCCAAATTTAATACAAACAGTCATCAAGGGCCTCATAAGCAAAGAATATTTGAAAATGGATAAAAAATCACAGAACACTTACAACTACCTCGCATGACTTTAGTTAGGCATGGAGATTATATGTCACATGAACTTAAAGTTCACCATGATGAATTTTTTGAAAATGCAAAATATACAAATTATGACTTTAAAATTCTAAAATTGTTGAATATATTTATTATGAAATTATAATTTATTCGTGGTCGTGCTGCGTGGAAACGTCCGATCGAAACCGAAAGTGATCCCGAAGAAGGATGAACATTTCAATTATGTTTTCATACATTCAAATTTATGAATGTATTTAAGAGCCTGGCATAATAGCTTAACCTATCTGGGTATGCAGCCAGACTTTAGAATCATCTTCAATCAATGTTTGTCTTCACTTAACTAACTAGTTCATGATGAGATGTGGGAGAGAATTTGAAAGAAATCATCATGTTCATAAGTCCTTTTAAGGAAATGGTCGGTGATGTGGAGGCCAGAGATGCTCTGAAGACAAATGAAATTAATTAATTAATCCTAATTAACCAATTCTAACAAATTAATTCTATCAATGTCTAAATGGTTAGTGGGGAAGATTCTAGATGGGTAGCTAAGTTTGTGCTGTCAACTCACAATCAGTCCAGAGGTGAGGGTCACGAGGTCGAAGTTGAGGTCGACGCTTGATCCGCTGTCCAATTTCCCAATCTTCTGGCCACTGACCCCGATCCAGGAAAAGCCAAATTTATTGTTATTATGCAGCATCACGACCAGGTCCATAGAGCGCTCACTAAAAATTTAGATAGAAGCAAAAAAAAAATTATAAAACAAGCAAGAAGCATTTTTGGGAACATATCATTGATACTTGCCAGCAGTTTGTGATGCACACCACTATGGGGTACACCTTTCCAACAACAACTTCTCCAGGGGCCTTGACGACCGTGATTCTCATGTCGCCGCTGCCGTGGGTTACCTTCTGCAGTTGACTCGTCTGCAGCCTACCTTTCTCGCCCATGCACGATTTCCAGATGATGTCGAGCTTTCCCATGTTCGTTATGCCCTTGTTGACCTGCAGGTGGTGAGGGGAGCACGAAGGACTCTGTCCCAGGGTGGATGCCTGATTCTGGGCGTCCGCAACGTCTTCCTTTGAGTTGCTTGGTGAAGATGTAGTCCCCCTGTTGAGCAGTCGGTACAAATACTGCTTCGTGTCCTGAGAGCTGATGTAGTTGAATGGCTCAAAGATGCTGTCCTGCCTAAGAGCAGATGAAATTTAAATCTTTAAATCTCAAATTTTAATCTTATAATAAAATCCACCAACTTGTTGCTGCCTGGCAAAGAATTAAGTGGTTCAACAGCATATGGAGGGCACGGTTCTAGAATGACTTTCTCTAGAAAAATTGGTCCCAGGGTTTGATTTTGAATTTGAGCCTCTAAATATACATCTCCAATCTGGATTATTGATGGAATTAATTAAAAGTTTTATAAAAAAACTAAGATTTAAAAAAGGGATTCTAACTGGAGATCTTAAAACTCACATCTGTGTTATAGAATTTTGTTTTGACATCTAGAGGTTTCAGAACCTATATGGGAAAACATAACAACTTAAAAGCAGTTGATATCCAGAAGTATTCATTTCAAGTCAAAGAATTAGTCAAATCCAACACATTGCAGCAAATTGTGTACTAAGACAAACTTTCTTCAACAAGTGATGTTCAATTGAGGAATTTCTCAAATATGGCTCACGTGAAACTTGAAAAATTTTCTGAAATTCAGACTCTCCCCCACAGCGTTTGAGTATGTTACGGTGCACATCAATCTGTCAGAGCATAAGAACAACAAAAGATAACAACAGAATCCTAAGTCAAGAACCTATAGAAATATTGAACGTAATCCACAAACATGTGAGTGCCTAATTCTTTAACTTCGTGATGGATGATCTCGTCTATGCTTGCACCGGGCTCCAATTCGGGCCTGGACATACTGCCTGCCCTGGAAAGCATCACTCTCTGCGATGAGGTCTGAAGTTCAGCCTGGTGTAATTTAATGTGAATATTTCAAATGAGTGGACACATGGCTTTGAATTTGACAAAAAGTGTCAAGAGAAATTCTTGAATATTTTCCAATGACATTCCTATCTGTTATCAGTGCAGGTGATGCGAAAATGCATCGCATTGAAATAGAAATATTCAAAATTATCAAAAAATTAATAATAATAACTTTTGCAACAACTCTAGTGAAGAATGAGTTAATTTATACGAGATATACCACAAAATTTACCAAAATGCAAAGAAAATTTCATATAAATTAATTATAACCCATAACTAACACACAACTGTTCAATTCAAATGCAATCACTTCTACATCTAAAAATATGCAAAATGAGAAAATTTATATTCTTGTCATAAATAATAAAGTTACAGCATTTAATGACATGTATTTTCCTCACCTTGACTGAAACATCATGGCAAGACTGGCCACTGCCATTGTTGATGCTCACATAACTCGAAAATGTTTCACCAAGAAAGATGTTCCTAATAATTATTTTATATTTGCTACCAATACTAGAGAAGTCAATTTTTTTTCCAGAAAATTTGTGATATAGACTTATGAATGATTATTTATAAGTTAAGTTTTAAAATTAAATCTCTAAATTTAGACCTCTCATATTGCCAACACAAAGTTCTGCAAGATTTCTATGATTAATTTTATTTAAAAAACTTTAGTAAACAACTTTTACGGGTCTCAAGCATGGAACATTCCTACATAATAATGAACATACTGATAACAATGATTGTAAAATAAAGACCCAACCCAAAGTTTTGAGGCAACACAAGCAATTCTTCAAGAGTCACACTCTGAAATCTTGGCAAAATATTCAGTTCGAGTTTGTTGTTCTGTTCAAAGGAATCCTTTGGTAGATCCCAAGGGTCACATTGTAATCGTGGTGTTGTAACCAAGAGAGTTGGCTTTGTGAGTCTCATGACTGAAATGGTTACTGATTTATATAAATGTCTGCAGCAGAAATCTCTAATGAAATTTTGGATCAAGAATTTATTGAAAACACAATTCTCGTGACAAAATGGCTTAAATTTATATATCAAGTCATCCATCAAAAACGCTAGACAAAATAAACACCTTTTAGAGCCAATAGATGTTCTTTATCTTTAGGTTGATCCATTCTATCAAGTCCGCACAGATTTGTTTATATTCAAATTCATTAAAAGTAAATCTACCTCCCCTAATGTCCCTCATGTCACGTCAATTTATATTTACTACCATAATTTAGCTCAGAACTTAGCTTTGAGTTAACAAAATGATGTTAACAATGGAATATATCATTAGTTTTATTTCGAGTCGTCCAATTACATCTGGTCCGATTAATCGAGAAAGGGCATGAGAGTGTTTTGTGGTACGCGAAGAAGGGCAACCAGGGTGTGAAAAGACTTCAAATGTTATGAAGTGAAGCTTTTGAGACCAGTCTGGTCATACTCATTGAATTGGTCACACACAAAGGAAAAGCAATCCTAGGTATAATTAAGTTATTAGGGTGGTGTAACACCAGCATTAGCCCCAACTACTTCATATTCTATTTATTGTCGCACAGCGTAAATCAACGCAAAATTCGATTTTAAAAGGATATGCTGGCCTATCTGGCAGCTTTAGCTAGACCCAATGAAACAATCAACTCCACCCCCACCATATGACACAACTTTATTCGCTAAAATACTACGAACGAAAAACCTTTGTACTTCATTAACCAAAGCAGTTACAAAGTGAAACATCTGAACAAGTTCTCATATAAAAGGTCCAAAATCCTCAAAAATCACCACATTTTACTAAGCCCCAAAGAACGTTTAGTGGTCTGAACGTTAGATTCAGAATTGCCTAATGGTCGTCTTGCTCGTCATTCACGAACGAGGATTTCCAAATGAATGTTTTAAATGTAAAACTCCAATAGATATCAGTCCACAGAAATGACAAAAACACGCTTTCACTTGTGGATCCAACTCTCCTCCACCACGGCAGCGACCCTCTTTTCATACTCCCTCCTGTTCTCCTGGTACAGCTGAGCCGCGACGTTGTTCGCCGGACTGTTTGGGTTCGGTTCATCCAAGAGGGACTGGAAAACAAAACGGTCGTCCGATTAACGAGACACTGAGATAAGAGGCGACAGAGTCTAACGAACCTGAATTGAAGTCAAAATGGCTGAAACATCATAAGTGGGACTCCATCTGTTTTGGAGGAGATCGAGGCAAATACTTCCGTCGGCATAAACTTCGAACGAAATCAACTCATTAAACCGATTAATTTATTATTTCATAAAATCATAAAATAATAAATTAAAATAAACTTAGAGGAAATGCTAGGTTTTTATAAAATAACATTAGGATAATTCTTTACGTCTTTATCTCAAAGCATCCCATCCACTTAAACAATAAACGAGCCAAAAGCCGATGAATTGATGAAAGCAAACAACCATTTGGGTGGAACATCTTTGACGTGAACCTGACCGTAGGTGGTTTGTTGGGATACTCTTCAGTGAAAGATATGGTCAGCTTGAAAGTCCCATCCTCAAACGGGGTATCTTGAGGTCTTTGTGGACAACATTTGCATTACTTTATGTTATATATCTTATAATTCATCCAAAATTGCCAGAGGATCGAACAGCATAAGAAAACAAAATTGACAAGCTATAAAAAATGTTTTTACATGTAGTTCTCTTATCAAGAAGTGACATAATTGGATTCAACATTAGCTCCTAATTAATTAAGTAAAACAAAGATTCTGACCCAAATATGACAGCATCCCAGGTCATGATGTTGTTGTCTGTCGGCGCACCACTTACTCCTGCCGGAGGATCTTCTTGGAGCCTAAAAATATTATTTAAAAATTATTTTACCAAATATGAATAAAAAAGAATGAACTGGCAAAAAAAAAATCTGAAAGACATTCCTATAAACCCGTTGAAGTCTCAAAATACCTTTTGAAGTCACGCATTAAACGTCTTCTGGCCGGTGTGGACATGTTCAGTCAAAAGCTTTTTTGTTATCTGAATTAATGTTTTGACACTAGAATTAAAGACAAAACAGCTTGTTGCTGCAAAATTTAAAATGTCTGTGATAGATTTACTTTGCTAATAACCCAATTTCAAGATGAATTAAATTTATATTTAATCTAAAAGTCAATTTTCATCTTCAAAAATTTAGTCTCTAGTTCCATGAGCTTAGCCATTCATGCTGAAAGTTATATCCATAGACGCTGCTCATTTTGCCTTCAGTTCGTTTACTTACGCTATCCAAATCTATTTGCATATTTATCTTTTTGACTCGGTTATATATTTGAGTATACCTTGGTCTTACATACCTCTTTCTTAAGTTAAATACTTAGCTTCGAATGTCAGGGTTCGTGCAATATGCAAAGTGCATTTAAAAGTTATTGACACTAAACCAAATACGCCAAGCAATATATAAATATATTATTAATCATTAAAATCAACCTGAAAGTCCTGCAATAAATTTCCCAAAGAAAATTGCATACAGTAGCACCTCACCCGTTCGGCTATTGTTTATTCTTATGACAACAGTGAGTAATATTTGATAAACTGTATGTTTAAAACTCATTTGTTACACTTATTAAAGTGATTAGTTTTTTTTAAATTTTATTCATAAATATAATTAATATTTTTTGATTAAAGGTTTTTAAATTTTTTTCAGGAACATTCCCTCAATGAGTAAATTTAATGAATGAATTAATAAATCCGAATATTATTTGACCAAGGACCGCTTTGTTATTGAGGGTAGCTTTCCTTGAAGAGGAACCAGAGAATATCTGCAAGGCATGGATCGTGATTTAATTTTAATTAGAAATTAGGCAACAAATTATAACAAATATAAAATAGACTTTAAGTTAAAAAGAGGCGATTATAGATTATTTACACAAAAGTTCTCTTGGTTAAAATATATCGATTAAAGGAAAAAAAAGTGGATCGGCGCATGAACCCTCTCATTAAAACACACCTGCCAAACCTGAACACCATTTTGAAATCATTATTTAGAGATGTGCTTCCTTTAGCCAACGTTATTCGTTTTAAATTATCGATTTCAGATATTTCGGCTTTCTTTCGTCATGTGGATGTTCTACCTTAGTCAAATTTATAACTACCAAAACTGAGAGTATTTGCAAATAAATTAAAATCCGATTACGTAAACTGGACTCCTTAACTTTCAGTTTGATTTTATAAGTATTTCTCATGTCTGAACAAATCTTGTACGTGGAAACCTTTTTATTCTGGGCACGTCTAGGATAATATGGAAATCATCATTGATTGTCAGTCATCTCTTGCCATTTCATTTGCCCCTCAATTTGATTTTGCACTTCCCACTATGGATATAAAAGAAAACGGAAATAGTTTTGATATTTCCATGTTACTCGAAATAGAATTAAATTTATCCCTTAAATAATTGCTCGAATGTGCAAGAGTCTTAAAGAGAGGTTAATCGTTTTTTCCGCAGACTTCTCCAATTTTTGCTTGAAGGCTTATAATAATTTACAAATAATTAAATGAGCTTAAATTATGGTTTTTTGTTTTATTTTAGAATCTCCAAGGAAAACACTTTTCTGGCATAATATCCAACAGATTGTTCGCAAGAGAAAACGATTTTTATTTCATTTCTGGTACGATGGTCGGCGGAGGACTTAAAACACGGGAGATCGTACATTGAAACTTGAACCGGGAATTTTTGGAGTTTTACTGATTTCCCGAGAGGGAAATTATGTAAGTTAATTATGGAAATTATATTAAGTTAAATATTAAATTTAGAGACGATTTAAATGTCTCTCCACCAAGTGACCAATCATAAACAAGTTTTTTCTGGATCCACAATTTCCATACCCCCCCTTAAATCCTGAAGATGCCCTCAGTAGGTTGTCACCCGAGATTTTTAATCTCTTTAATGCCGTGAATAATTTAATTATTAATTAAATTAAGTTTAATATCAATTTAATAATAGTAGAATTCAGAATGACATGGTTATACGTATGCTTTATTTTTCAAGGCACATTTTTCTTGCATTGATATGTTTTAATGTAATATTATATAATAATTTATGTCTGCGTTAATATTTCTACTATTGAAATGTTTTACCATCTAGTAATACTTATTAATGAGTTATAGTTCAGAGTACACATAGTAAAAAAAAAATAATAATCTAGAAAATTTAAACCACCACATAATTTGGCTTGCAATTACAAGTTGACTGCCCGTTGTATGTCCAAAGAAGTTGTCAGACTCTTGCATATAACGTACGGTCAAATTTGGTGCAAAGATCAATTTCATTGAAGAATGATTTGAAAGCCAATTGTTTTATTCAAGAAATAAATAAGTAAATAAATAAATAAATGAATAAATAAATAAATTATTTCAAGCGTTTATGAATATTCATGGTTCCATTCATTTCAAGCTTGAAACAGTGTCCGATTTTATGCTGCATTTGAGAGATTAGGTGACCTGTTAACAACCCATCTTTCACATGCAGCTTTAAATCAGCCACTGGCAGTTCGTTAATTAAGATTATTATTCATTTATTTATTTTCTAATTAAGATTATTTATTAACTTCAAATTAATGATTGTAACACTTTAATTATGATAATAATCGGATGTTAATAAAGTTTACAAGACCTAGTTTTTTTTTAAATGCTCTCCCGACTGTCTGTACTCAAAGCGATGTTGTGAAAAGGATTTGGATCGATGCAAACAATTTATCATCATTTACATAAAATACGTAATTTATGGCAGATAAACTCATTTATTGATCTGAGCTGTTTACTGCTTTTATTTTTTTTGTATTGGATAATAAAGTCTATTTCTGAACAACTCCAATGCACTATTCAGTCCAACAACTGATGGAATAAGTGATGTTCAGAGCCGACTTCACATAATTGTTCAAAAAAATCTAACAAAACCGTAACAGTTTGAACGTTTTCCAGCAAAAAAATGGTTTTCATTTTGTGACTACAGGACAACAATGTTGTCAAATAATATGGCAAAAGTAATAATAGCTGATCAGCAACCTTGTGACGATCTTAGAAGGAGATACAGAAGCAAGAAAAAGCAACAACGGTTGCAATTATTCCACGGAGACGTTGCAAGGCTTTTCCGTCTGATATTCGGGAAGGTTTCCATTCCGGACAAACGCTTCTTCATTCTAACGTAAACGGGAGAATACCTCGTCAGAAATCTGATGAAGGAGGCCGTGTCTGTCATGTCTGTGATTTTAGTGACAAGCATTTCACGTGTCAAACATTCGCGAACTTCATTACAATTCATTAAATAGTTACGATTTAATTATATTGAATAATTAAGTAACAAAAAATCGTATTGATTTAATATCCTAAAATAGTAGTAATTATAATAATGGAATAATAATAAAAGTAAAAATAATATTAACAAAACCAGGCTTACAATAATGATAAATGGCCAATCACAAAACTAATAAAAATGGTATGATGAAAAGTGAACCAACTCATCAGGGTGGACTGGACGACTTCGTCTCCCAACCAATCGTACCCTTCACCCCCGTTTGTTATGAAACTGCTCATCAAGACACAATAAATCGTTTTGTGTGTCACCACTTTGTAAGTTTTGCATCCGTGGCACAAGGCCGTCTGTATCTGGTCAACGTATTTTGGCGATTTGAAGTTGTACTTGACCTTAATGCCTGATGAATCAGTAACTTGTTATTTATATAATGGATCAATAACATATTGTTTATATAATTAATCATTATTTCACTCCTATTATAAGACGATGAAATGTGATTAATAAATGTGATTAACGTTGATTTGTACCAGAAACTTGCAAAAACCTCCCGTCCACAGAAGAATCGATGTTTTTTACTGCAAATTCGAAGAGTTTCCACAGCGTTGAGCCCTTCACGTAAACCGCTTCCACGCTCACGTTAAGGGGTATCGCCGTGACCACGTCGTGCAGTGATATTGGACCTGAGAAGTTAATCAAGGAACAGTAGTATTAGTAGTATTAAATTATATTTTATTGAAAATCTCAAATAAAAATCTAGTAATAAATTATTTATTTACTTGTTCATTTAACTAATCAAGTAAGGTGATTTCCTCAATTAATTCCAAGTCCCACCTTCTTCAATATTGTCCCTGATGGCACTGGCCTGTATGGCACAGGTATGGCATGGCACGCCCATCGACAGTGCTTCATCTACAAGGGCGTCACACAAGAGGCTGCCTGAAAAACATCTTGATTTATTTCAATTTATTTTCTTTTTAAATGTTTTTAAATGTGAGACCTAACATTCCCTTAAATATTTTATATCTGTTAAAAAAAGATGGGTGATTGAATTAAGGGTGATGGTAAGGATGATAAGTAACCATGCCAACACTTAGGTAACTGATATGCGCTGACCAATACTTACTTTATAAAAAACAATGATTCGAAATTACATTCTATGATTTCCAAAAATTCTGAATAAACCGACATTAATAACACGTCAAAGTACTTTGATGACATTAAATGAAGAATTTTAGTGAGTTTGATACAATAATAGCAACTGAAATGCAAGACCAAGGGAGCACTCATCACTCTGGCAGGTTGTCCCGGAACCTTCGAGAAGTTCAAGTGATGAACCAACTTGCTTGTGATACATGGCTTCTATTGGCTTCAACAGATCAAGATAGATGTCGTCGAATTCCCTGTCTATTTAGAATAGTTTGTTTAAGTTTACAGTTTAATAAGATTTTCATTCTCTAACTTTTGCTAATTATTATTTTTCAGTTGTTAACGAGTTTTTCAACAAATTGGCTTTTTATTCATTTTATTTATTTAAAAGAAATCACATAGATTCACGCAGAATCATTGTTGCAGACTTGAAATTACACATCCAACCAACATCTCAACATTATAAAAATGGATCGAGCAAACAAAAGATAATTTAAAAATATTTTTGAAACCCTTTAAAACGTATTTATCCATGAGGACGGGATTGCCGTCCCACGTAACGGACTGTCCGTGAGCCGTGTACTGAATGCTGATCGCTCCCACGTACTTGCCGTACAAACCAGTGTAAACAACCAGGTTGGATGAGTACTTGTTCCTAACTATGTATGGATAAGGACCATCAACTTGCTCTTCTGTAGGTGGATTTCCTGAAACCAATTCAAACCCTTCGAGTGGGAAAAAGGTCAGAAATTGAAACTGAAACTGATACCCACCCGAGTAGAGAAAATCCCTCTCTCCTCCCACGACAAGATCGATTTCAGGAAATTTAAAAGCAATTTTCCGGTTAGCTTCGAAATCATCGTGACTCACAAGAATGATGATACCAACGTTTTTCTCTTTCAGGAAATCAATCTTTTCTTGGATTATCGAGTCCCCGAAGGCAGTCAAATTAACTTCGGTTAATAATTGATTAATTTTTTTATTCAATTTAATTTTTTGCGCAAAAACATGGAAATATAGAGTTTCGGAAATAAATAAATTCGACTGAATTATAGTGATTGGAGTTTAAATTTAAAATTGATAAACACGATCGACCCACTTTTTCTGAATATGGTACAAGTTCTTGTGAAGCCAATGATACCTATCTGAACGGATTTGATGGTGATAATGAGAGGCTCAGTCTTAAACAAATGCATCTTTGGATTGCTGCTTGCATTGGAAGCGAGGTTCGAAAATAGGACAGGAGTGTCAAAAGTTTCAACGAATTTTTCGAACATTGAAAAGTCACTGCATCCAAAAACCTTTAGTGAAGTCATGAACGAGAGTCAGCATAATTGCGCCATAATTCTGTGCGTGTTATATTCATGGAAACAAGTAATTTCGTTACTCGTGTTACCATGGCATCGTATTTCATGTGGTTAGTGAAGTCGCTTGCCGCTTTGCCACCGTAAATATCGAACCAGACATTTTTGCTGACGAAGTTACCACCATCTAGCAAGAGGATTCTTCCATGGTCTCGCCTGAAGTTCTTAATGAAGCCGGCAATCCTGGAAATTCCTCCAAGGCATTTGGACACGTCCTTACCACACCTGGACATTTTGTAATCAAATGGTTCGTAGGCTGAATTGACACCCATCGTATGTACTATGTCGAGAGTGAGAAATTCTAAATCACTGTTACTTGAAAGCAAAAGGGTTGACATGAAGATGGATATTATCAAAGCCTTGCAATTCCTGAAAACAATCAAAACAATCTTCATCGATACTTCCAAAACATTTTGAAAAAGTTATATGTTCAAAAAATTCACCTATAAGTAAGCATTGACTAAAATACATTCCGTTGTTATTAGCATTTGATTATTTACGAGTCTTATTTTGTTTCAAAACATCGTTTTCGTGACGTTCCCTTTAATCTTTTCCCGAAGCCCCATATTTCCTTAAACAATGATTGCCACATTAGCTGACCATTTAACGACATTGTAATCCACTGCAATTTAGCTAGTTTTTAATATCGAGCACTTTAATTTGAAAGCATAATCTATCGAATATATTTAAAACATTGGTTTCTCAAACACTAACCAAAAATTTAACATTTTTGTAATTGCAATAATTCTTAAAATATTAATTCAACGATATTATAACTTTATTTTTTTATGAGTTCTTAAGGCACTAATTTCAACTTATTGCATTAACTTAAGAACAAATAGCAAGATTGTTGACTTGTTTAATATTTAAAAACACTAAAAAAAATAAAATAATCTTCGCTAAAATTCTCAACGAAATAAAAATTCTCCTAAAGCTACTCGATCCTGGTGATACACGGAGGAATCTAGCATTATTTCCTTTCCGGCCGCTCCGATTTTGTTGTTGGAAATGGGTGTGGATATTCAGACTGTCAAGCCCGGAGACGGTGGGCATGATGTTCTAGTTTTCGTTAAGCATTTTATTAATTGCACTGTTGATTAATTCGAGTTTTGCTTGAGTGCGGGGCCTAATGCTCTGCTTACCGAAACTGCTTCTAGAAACTGATTTTCGGCCTATTTTTCGCAGGAAAGACATTCCCCAGAAAGGGCCAGAATGTCGTGGTCCACTACACAGGTTAGATAAATGTATTTTGGTATGTTTGAGCCGATTTGTAACGTTTTGATGATGAATTCTGCTAGGCACTCTGACCGATGGCAAGAAGTTCGATTCCTCACGCGACAGGGGAAAGCCTTTTGAGTTTCAGATTGGAGTTGGTCAGGTAATCAAGGGTGAGTTGAAATCTGTTTTTATTTCAATTAGATGTTCACTATCATTGTCAATATTGTGGTTACTGATGTCTTGTGTTTGATTATTCCAGGATGGGATGAGGGAGTTGCCCAGGTAAACATTTACTTGATTTTCAGACTTAATAACAACTCTCAATTTAATATTGTGAACTTAGTGAAATCTCTTTCTAATTGTTTTGTAGATGAGTGTTGGACAAGTTGCCAAGCTCACTTGCACTCCTGACTACGCTTATGGATCCCAGGGTGTCGGTGGAGTATATCCTTTTTGCACACATGTTGATACACCTAGCTGAACAATTTTTTAAAATGATGTACTAAGGTCGGGCCATGATAAGCATATTTTTTTTATGGTAAGCTAAGGTTGTTTCCGTGGTGCTCAACACGTGGCAGTTTCAAAGTTGGTTTCCTTAGCACTTTGCACTATTCCTCCCAATGCCACCCTCGTCTTTGATGTCGAGTTGATTTCTATCAAGTAGAGGCTCGGATGATGCCGAGAGAAAGTTCGACGGAGGGACGAAATTATGAAAAAGGCATCTGCCGTTTAACACCTGCTTAATTTTTATTCCTACGCTATTTTTATGTAATTCACTCACGTCTCAATGTTTCCATGATATTAGCTGAATAATAAAAGGTTACCATGCCTCGTAGGCTGTTGTCTTTATTTATTGTCTTTGCTTGTGAAGATCATGTTTTGGGGGGGATAGAAAAATAAGAATTCAAGTTGTTGCGACTAATGCAAAAAAATATATGAGTGGGTGGTTCTCGGATCGGTCTGGTCCGGTCAGGGTGCCCCTGTAGGGTTGCTATTGCTTCCCAGAGAAGAACTGCATCTGGTAAAGTAGGTCACGATGAGTTTATGTTTGTGTCTACGTTCAGAGAACAAAAAGTTGCTTACAGCCGTTTCGCACATTCCGTGAAAACTCGGTCTCCTGTTGGCGATCGGAAGTCTGTCCAGGAGTTCCCTACTGTTTCGTCTGATGGGCTCCTGTGGATTCAATGAAGAATTGATGAAAGATGTTCCATGATGGATCTTATGTAAGATGTGCAATGCAACTGAACGTTTAAAGTTAACCAGTGCTTTACAGAACTTGTCGCCTGTTTAGAGTTTTGGAAACTAACGATCACTCCTATGCTGTGAGTGCTTGCTCTCCTACTGTTTTCTTCCTGACCCTGACCGCTCTTGTTCCACAAGTTCGGAGCTGCAGAGAGGAATTCCTTGAAGTCATTGACAGAGGGCTTTGAGACCAGGATGGATGGTGTGCACGGTGGAGGAGGTGAATTGACTGGAATGCTTGATTGACGTGAGAAGTAAGACGGCAAACCTCCCAACACCGTTCTGCTGGAGGTCTCTTCCAAGCTGAGCTGGTTTGGCTGGAACGAATAAGAAGAAGAAGTTGTATTTCTGTTCTTCACGAATGAAATACACGTTTTTTGAGTTTTTTGCAATTCTGGCAAATGTTTGCGCAGGAAAATTCGACAAATTGTTCGCAAAGTCGCGTGCACTTTCCCGTTGAAACAAATCAAACCGTTTCGGAGTGCGTTTATTTACATAAGAGTGAATGAACGCTGTGGCGTCAAGAAAGGCATTCATCATGTTTAAGTCGCGACTATAAATCACACGAGAGGGCCTGTTTCAAAGCCATTGGTGGTAATCACCGGCCACCCTCCTAAGTGTGTTTCCATGACAGCATCTGATGATTGGGTGCAACCGGTGCTAATAAAGGCCCGCGGGAATATGAAATGAGCTTCATTTCCACACCATTGCCTTGGGAAGCGTCCAACATGGAACGTAATTATCCAAGTTGTTTGAAATTATTCAAATACGCCTCCGGTTTTTAGCAAAATATAATTTTTGTTTACCATACACAAATATTTAAAAATAAATAATAAAAAATAAATAAAAAGTTCATTAAAATTGAATGATTCTGCCTCCTTAAATTCAAATTTAATCACTTCTGTCCGGGGCGTTCTGTTGCACCAAAAAATTTTCAAAATCAACGCACCGAGAAAAAAAAATTAGATTAATAAAGGCAGGTTCATCATTCATGCATGAATGTATGTATGAATGAATGAATCAATCAATCAATCAATAAAACTGCTCACTGCCAATACGAGACCTTGGAAGCTGGAATGTCTACGATTGCATGAAAGTGACACGTTTGGCTTCGGACACGAAAGAACTGAAAGTTCTCTCGATGAACCCGGTGCCGAAAGCGCTGTAATATTAATTAATTAATTAATTAATCAATAATATATAATGTAACAAATCAATAATAACTACAGTAAATAATTAATTATTTACTTTGTTAACCGCTATATGGAATTAGCTAATCACCGATGAACTGGGTCCTAGTAATGCTTTTTTTATTTAATTAAATATTTATTATTAATATTATATTTTTAATAGTAATTGCCAATTACTGATTGGTGTTCATAAACTGATATGATAATCAATCAATAATTCAAGTTCTCTGACAGTTATTTTGGGACGATCGTAGAAGTCTTTGCCATGTGTCTCTTGAATGACTCTTGTTTCCTCAGCAGTTCAACGAAACGAAAGAGAAAGGAGTGTTTAAGAAAAATTTACCGTTTAGCATTTTACCTCGATGATTTCTTGGATCTTCGACTGTCAGCTGGGATTGAACAGCGTAACTTCTGACCGAAGAATCCATGCAGACCTGTTTGTCTTGATTGAATCTCATATCCATGGATGTCCTCCTGGAGATTAAAAGTGATTTTTAAAAATAACTCGACCAATGTTTTCAAAATGTGCTGCCCAGTTTGATCAGATTCGATTAAAGAAAACATTTGTCGACGTTAATGCAACACCCGCA
Source organism: Hirudinaria manillensis (assembly GCA_034509925.1). Classification (NCBI taxonomy): domain Eukaryota; kingdom Metazoa; phylum Annelida; class Clitellata; order Hirudinida; family Hirudinidae; genus Hirudinaria; species Hirudinaria manillensis. Next base: position 3,488,139 of record CM067526.1, on the reverse strand, counting down.
GTTAACTGTAACAGAACAACTATGGAAATTAGAATCAATTATATAATCTTTAACAAACCGTTATACGAATTAAATCGATAAAATCCGATTTCGATCGATATATTTTTTTTATATATTATAAAATTACTCGGAGGAATTAATCGGGAAGGGAAAATAATCAATTAATTTAAAAAATAAATTTTATTTGACCTCATTTCGAGAGCTTTTAAATCTGGAGCTTCGTTTATCATCTTCGTTCTTCTTTGGGTGTCAATGATTGCCAACATTTCGAATAGGACTTCCATCAACTCACTGAACTGTCACAAGCAGTTATTACGATTATTATTATTATTATTATTATTACTATTATTATTATTATTATTATTATTATTATTATTATTATTATTATTATTATTATTATTATTATTATTATTATTATTATTATTATTATTATTATTATTATTATTATTATTATTATTATTATTATTATTATTTAATTATAGGTTATAATATATAACAACAATCGTTATTATTATTATTATTATTTATTTAATTATAGGTTATAATATATAACAACAATCGTTATTATTATTATTAATTTTAATTATTATTTATTATTATTATTTATTATTATTATTATTATTATTATTATTATTCCGTATAATAATGGCATTGAACAAATTTTAATAATCATTATAACATCCGTAATATCCTGTTAACTATAAATTAATAAGTTCAAGCAACCTGTTGATATTAATAATTTATAATAGCGATACTAAATATTATTGATGACGTCGGTAAATTAAATAAATTATGTCATAAAATGACATGAAAGGGTACGCCTCCTGATGATGATGATGATGACGACGACGACAACGATGATGATGATGATGGTGATGATGATGATGATGACGACCACTTCCCTCAGTCACTGTCGTGTGACGAAAATGGTGACGTCACCACTCCGAGATGTCGTGTCCATGGCAACCAATTAACATGCCTTTCTCAGTTGAGAAGCATTTCTTTAGTTTGATTAAGTTGTGGTTTTTTTTTTATGTTGGTGCGCAAATTTATTGAATTACTTCCATTAATGTTTTATTTTTGTAGAGTTATTATTATTATTATTATTATTAATATTATTATTATTATTATTATTAATATTATTATTATTATTATTATTATTATTATTATTATTATTATTATTATTATTAATATTATTATTATTATTATTATTATTATTATTATTATTGTTGTTGTTGTTGTTGTTGTTGTAATTTCTTAAATGGTCTCATTTAATTCATTTAAGCCGACTATTAAAATTATAATATCTTTCTAATCAGTTAAACTAAAGAATAAATCTTAAAATATATACATTCATATATTTAATTAAAATAATAATAATAATAAAATGTTAACAATTTATTTGAATAAATTATAAAATAAAACAATACATTACAGCCCCAATAATGTAATCAAACATGGCTAACTTGGTCCAAGTTAAGACCAGGGCAGACCGTATACGGTATGAGAGTTGGCATGATCTTCGTGGCAATCAGACTGTGACTCAAGCCGAACATCCGGTCGCTCAACAGATGGCGGTAGATGGCTGGAAGTTTATAAAAAAAAAATTATTTTTTCAACTATTAAGAATTAAATTGCGGAATGACAATCGTCAAAATGACAATTTTATTGAGCGAAATAATTCTTAAAAGACATTTTTACACGTGACAAATAACCGACATACGATCGGTAATGTACGTGCTGATCAAATGAAATGCATTGCAGATGACAGCCGGACGGACTGACAGCACCAAGGCAGATTCAACTACGTGTGACTTAAAGATAACTTTTCAATGAAGGGTCCTTTTCAGATCGAAATCTATTTGCGCCATCTTCCGAGCGCCTTTCTTATCGGCGTCGTCATCGACGTGCTAAACTAAGAGTTTTCCAGGATAAATAATCACAAAGATGCGCAATTCCTGTTTGGCATATCGCCTGCTGGCATTCTCGTCTGTAATGTTTACCGTATATTTTGCTTTTGTGTTTAATAAGTGTTTGGATTCCAAGTAAAAAAGTAATTGTTGTAAGCATATATTCAAAACCTGTTGCGTAATTGTAGGCGAAAGTGCTTATTACATGTTAAAGTATTTATTGTCATTATTATTTTTGTTATTATTATTTATTATTATTATTATTATTATTATTATTATTATTATTATTATTATTATTATTATTATTATTATTATTATTCTTGTTATTATTATTACTATTATTACGAAGAGCTGTTATATTTACCAGATGAGGGTAAATAAAGTCTCTGAGCAATTAGTCTTGCGTTCTTCCATCGACGCATCCGAAGATAAGGTCGGTGGTCGTTAATCGCTTTTTGTTGCTTATTCGTACGCAATGGAGCTGCTTAAAGAGCCCAGTGTACGCATTCGGTGTACTCTGAGTACTTTGAGTGTACGCTGAGTACTTTGAGTGTACGCTGAGTACTTTGGAGTGCAACTCGTTCGTACAAGATGCTTTGTTGACGTTCGCAATCTTTGGGGTTTAAGATTCTCGGTCGAATTTCTAAGCAGAACAAATGGCCTACGATTCGACAAAATTTATAATAATAATAATAATAATAATAAAAATAAAATAATAATAGTAGTAAAACTATTGATAATAATATATAATTATTTATTTTATAATTCTTGCAAACCAATAGTTAAATAATAATAAATATCATCGCCATCAAATTAAAACGTAATTCTATTATTATTATTATTATTATTATTATCGTAAAAATTTAAAATGATTAAGACCCTTTAATGTCAAAAAACGTCTCACCAGTGATGGACATGATGATGTCAACATCTGAACAGTTGATTTCAGTCAGGAAGGGCAGTACATCGTCCAAGATCATCATTTTGTCCAAACTATCGAGCAGACGATCAATGCACGCCAGTGCGTTCAGTTTCGTCTGAAATTTTACCGCCAAAAAAAAAACAATTTGAGGTAGGACGGCAAAGTTTGGCGCTTCATAAATTTTGTTTTGTTTTCTTTGTTTTCTTTTCTTTGTATCTATTATACGAGATCGTCATTCATTTCAAATGCGGAGCAGTCATGTTTATTGGATTGAGACTCGAGATGGAAATATTTTTGATTGTTTTTATGTTTAAATTCGCTTTTATATAAAACGAGTAGTTGGTTTTTTTCGACCTTTTTTGAGGAATTATAATTAATAACTAGATAAACAAAATAATTACTGGAACTTAGGTGATTTTATTAATTTATTGGCGAATTATTAGAAAAATGATTTAATATTAATTTATTTTTATTATGGCATTAATTAAAAATATTTATTTCGATCACAACGTCATCTTTGACTTCTTTTGAAATAAAATTCTTGCTTTCAAATATTTTTAACAATTTAATTTCTAGTATTTTTCCTCCTCCGTTTTTTTGATCATTACAAATTAATTCTGAGAAACCCGAAAGAAAGTTTAAAGAAATAAATTAAACTTTTGAATTTGCATTGAAATAACATTTAAATGCCATTTATTCCGGGCAAACGTCATGAAAACGAAGTTAAGTTACCGCCATGTTGGACCGCTGAGTGAATTCGAAATCAACATATATTATCATCTTGATGACGTCATACTGGAGACATGATGAGGTCATACTGATGATGACAACCATCCAGCTTGTTGGTCTCGTGACCTCTGACCTGATGATGACGACGACGGCCTAAGCGTCTTTTCGTGTTTTCAAGCTCGATGCAGATACGTCTAATGACGTGAACATGAACTTCATTCACTGCTTTTCAAAATTTTTTTTCCGAAAGAATTTTTGTTGTCGGTGGATTCTTTCGATGTTTTCGAGTCCAAAGTTTCGTTGAAAGGTGACAAGAAACTGGAAGGCAAGCTTTTCAATTCTTTCCCCTTCTTTCAATCATCAACCAATCATCAACCAATCATCAATCAACCATCAACCAAGTATCAACCAATCGATCAACCAATCATCAACCAATCATCAATCAACCATCAACCAATCATCAACCAATCATCAACCAATCATCAATCAACCATCAACCAGGTATCAACCAATCGATCAACCACAAGGACTCGGTCAATCGCATGTTTTCATCTCCCTCTTGCGACAGGAAGAAGAAGATTATTCAACGACAGGAAATTACGAAGTGGAAAAGAAAAGAAAGATGTCGGTTCTGAGAGCAACTATTTTTTATAAGTTTACTTTACAGGGCATCGAAGATTGAATCGCATCTCCTAATTTCAGTTTACGATTCGAATTGGCTCTCGAAAGTATCTTCTTTTTTTTTCTTTTTTTTTCTTCGAACGAAAAATCTTTTCTTGAAAATCCGTTTCCCGCTCTAATGACCGACTCGTCTGCTCACTCAATATTTTTTTTCCTTCTGAAGTTTCACCTCGTCACACGACATCGAAAGACCAGTAAAAACTCTCGATTCCCGACGGAAATGGAAACTTTCGTGAGAATTACAAGAGCTTCGTGGAAAACTTGTGCCGGGAAACTGTCCACTTTTGTACGATATTCGTGCGCGTTATATTCGCGCGTTGGTTTCAACTCGAAGCAGACGATGTGAATGATGACCTTGCTGATTGACGTGATTGATGTGGTTGATGTGGTATCAATCATTGCAGCAACCATAAATGACGACGACAACTTTGACGACAGCGACATTGCAACAAGACCAACTCATAGCAATTAATTACAATCATTTACGAATAAAATCGAAAAAATGATTTTTAAACTTCGTATCAGTCCATCCGCCACATTTCAGATTTCATTTTAAACATTGCTTGCAAATTTTACCATTTTTATTTTTTAAATTTATTTACGAATTTTAACGTAAATATTCATTATTTATTTTATAACAATGCTAATAACGTTTGCATTTGGTCATAAATAAATAAAAAATTATTTGCTTCAAATTATTATTTTTTTTTTAAATTTTTGTTAAAATAAATAAAAATAGAAACCATACAATTCAGATTTCAGATGTAAAAGTTTATTAAACATTCAGACATTATTTCTTATTTAAGAAAAAAATATTTTTAAACATTTAACATTGATTTTGTTTAATTATATAAATAAATAAGTAAAAATAAATCTTAGAATTCTAATTGGACAGCAAATTGAATGTTTACAAGTCATTAATTTCAGCTTCTCAGCAGACGATGTTAAGAGCGCGGGAGATTTTAAATTTACGGACTCATAAATATGGCAGCCAATGAAATAAAAATCGTATTTAAAATGAATTTCACTCGTTAATCCAAGCGAAATTATGAATTATTTTAATTTATTTTAATCATAAAAAAAGATTTTAAGTTGCGTTAATCCCTTCATTATCTCCTCAAAAACGGAGAGAGGGATGTCATGTTTCACATCTTTCAATGATTCTCATCTTCCGCTTGCAAACAAAAAACTAATTTTAAACCGAAAGACTTTTCCATTTTTTCCCGTCTTCTCAGACATTTGAGACTTCTGCCGCAGAAATAATTATCACGCCATCTTGTGCTCATCATCGTCGTCGTCATCATCATCGTACTGTCGTCGTCACTGTTGTCACCACCCTCACCACCACCACCACCACCACCACCACCACCACCACCACCACCACCACCACCACCACCACCACCACCACCACCACCACCACCACCACCACCACCACCACCACCACCACCACCACCATCACCACCCTCATCATGTCGCTTACCCTGACACTGGTAGACTTCATAAAGAGGGATTTGGCTTTCGGTAGGACAAGTTTTCTCATGGACTGGTCGTCCAGGTACTTCTTAATCGTGTTGAACACATTGATGGCTGCTTCCTTCAACGTTCGGTCACTCACTCATTCGTTCGTTTATTCGTTCGTTCGTTCATTCATTCATTCAACTTTTAAATAGGAAAATAAGCGATCCTGTCAATACTAGAAATTAATAATTAATAATTTAAAAGTTAATAGGTTAAAATAAACAAAAGAAAACTCCATTAATCATCATCGTCATCAACAACAACAATAACATCATCAACGACAACTTCAGAAGCAACAGCAACAACAAACAATGCAATACAATACAATACAATACAATACAATATAATGCAATACTTTTACAATACATTACAATACAATACAATACAATGCAATACAATACAATACAATACAATACAATACAATACAATACAATACAATACAATACAATACCTGTCCAGGTATGGAATTGGATTCAATGGTCGCAAAGACAAGCGGTAGGACGTCCGACTTGATGTCCTCCTCGGTTGCTTTCACCAGGATGATGTTCAGTCTTTCCAAGAGAAACACTGTCGCCTTCCAGTCATAATTTTCAGTTTATAATTTCCAGGAGTAATTTATAGGAAATAATTTTCAAATCATAATTTTTTAAAATAAATTATAGGATCTAATTTCCAGGTTATATTTTCCTGGAAGAATTTACAAGATGTAATTTTCAGATTATCATTTCCCGGAATAATTTACATCATAACCCTAACCCTAACCCTAACCATAACCCTAACCCTTATAATAAGAGGTAATAAATTCCAGGAATAATTCACAGAAATATGAATATAATTTCCGGGAAAATTTATTTATTTCTAAAAACATTCAAGGAGATTAATTTTCAGTGGAACTATTTTGTTCGCATCCGTGGGTTTTTTGTGCCTACGCGTGGGTTCACGGAGTGCACAGGAATTTTGTTTGGAAATTTAAAATACGACGTTTTAAGTGCCGTGGATTATTTATTAAAGTTATTATTAATTTTTATTTTTTACATAAAACTAAATGAATTAAATTGAACGGATGTTTTAAATAAGGCCACTGCAAATGCAACTGGATCAACGAAATTATGATCGTTTATAATAATAATAATAATAATAATAATAATAATAATAATAATAATAATAATAATAATAATAATAATAATAATAATAATAATAATAATAATAATAATAATAATAATAATAACAATAATAACAATAATAACAATAACAACAACAACAACAACAATAATAATAATAATAATAATAATAATAATAATAATAATAACACCATAAGAACCTGCACTGGTCTGTTGGGCATACAGAATACCTTCTTCAACTCTGGCATGATGATCTGATGATAGTCATGAACTGAACAGGACTCGATGAGGACGATGATACACGGTAGGACGAGAATCAACATTTCAGCTTTAACCATCTGCTCTTTCAGGGTCGGGAAGAAGGTGTTGAATTGGAGTTTCTGCATTTCGAATTAGTTGTATTTATTCTCATGGTATTCATTTGTATTTGTTTGTGTATTTATTTGTATTCTGTTGCATTTGTCTGTATTTCTTTGTATTTCTTTGTATTCTGTTGTGTTCATTTGTACTTCTTCGTATCTAGTTGGATTAATTGGCTCATTGTTGTTGCAGATATCGTAGTAATACGTGCAAGAGAATCTCTTAAAATCAACGTGATGAACAATTTTCCTTCCATTCTTGCTTATTATAAAAAATAATAATAACGTTTGGAAATAAAATTACAAATAGAATTAAATTGCATAAATAAAAACAATTAAATTTAATACAATTGAATTGAATACATTTAAATTGACAATAATACAAAACAATTAAATTGTATACAAAACACCATCTCCGAACCAACCCTGGGGCACTGCGGCAGAACTTGTTGTATCTTGTTGAACAAGTCGCAGTTGTTCGACAAATCCTTGGCACAATCAGAAGCATCCAAAGCTTGTATGCACCTCACGATGTGATCATCGAAGAATTTCAACTGACAAACAATTGGAAACTTTGTATGTTGTTTTGTGTATTTTTATCTTATAATAATTGTATTAATTGTATTGTTTATTTCTGGTTATATTAAATCTGTTTGTTCATCGCGATATATCCATCTTTACTTTATAATAATTTTTTATTATCAATTATTATTATTATTATTATAAAAATAATTGTTTATTAAGAATATTAATGCAGCGCAATATAAATTCGTGAAAGCTTTGATAACTATCTGGTTTAATTTATATAAATTTTCACTCCAATTAAACAGAAAAGATTGAAATAAAACATTAAAAAAACTTTATTGCAAAATATTTGAAAAGAATATTTATTCTAATTGCCGACAATATTTTTAAGAATTTTATCAAAAAACAAATTTGAAAGAAATCTTCAAAGCACTCCATGTCCTCTGATATTAAATTTGAAACGATCAAATCTTTTGCAGCATTTTAAGTTCATAATTCACAATAAAAAATGTTTAGTAAGAATTTATGATGATAATAAATAAAAATAATAATGTTATTATTACACAGATTATTATTATTATTATTATTATTATTATGAATAAATAAATAAAAATAATAATATTATTAAACAAATTATTATTATGATGAAATAAAAATTAAATATTATAATAATATTAAATAGTATAATAATATTAATTATTATAATAATATTAAATATTATAATAATATTAAATTATAATAATATTGATATTATCAATATTTTTATTATTTAATACGCATCAAAATTTATAATTTTTTTCTCCTGTCAAGACTTCGATAAGCAGGATTGTGACACATTTGATTAAAATTGATCTCGTCAGATAAAGTTTTCACGATTTTACATCAATTTAGAAATTTAGAAATTTATTCGTTTACAATTTTATGTGACATGCGATCGCATTTCAAACGTCGCCTGAAGATTCGTTAAAATTTGTTAAATTAATTATGGTAATTAAAAAAAAAAAAAAAAAAATAACCCCAGTAAATAGAAATTTTTAGGTTCAAAAAATACTGAAATTCAATTTTCCCATCGAATGAAAAGTACTTGATGAGGTAACAATGTCTTTGACAATAAATTATTTGGCAACTATTTATTCATTTAATTAATAACCAACAAATAAGTAATTAATCAATAATATTATTTTAATTAATATTTGCGCCAAAATGTTAACAATAACAAATAAATTCAAAGTAGTTAATATAGAATCAGTTATTTATACGGAATTAATATATATGTATTTATTTAATTATTTTAATAGTTTAGTTAAATTAATAAATAATTATTTAATTATGCGAAATTAATAAATAATTATTTAATCAACGTAAGTCTATTGAAACCAGCATGAATAGTTGAGCAGTTGGTCTGTATCTGATGTCCTTATTGATCATCTTCTCCGTTGGTTCAACCAGAGGAAGAGGAAGTTTACAGGCAACTTCTCCGAACAAGTCAGACATCTGATTGTTAGTTTCCGATGGTCACGTGTTCGTAAGTATAATTATTATCATAATAATAATATATTATTATTAATAATAATATATGTATATATATATATATATATATATTATATATATTATTATAACAGAAGATACATATGTACATACATATATTATTATTATTAATAATAATATATGTATGTACATATGTATCTTCTGTTATAATAATAATAATTGTTATTATTGTTGTTATCAATGTATTATTATTATTAATGCTACGAATGCGTTATTAACACCAACATCTATTTATTGTAAACATAATAATAATAATAATAATGTATTTATAAAAACGAATATTTATTTAAATGTATAATATTATACATATAATATATAAATTATATTATCGTTTGTTTTGATTTAATTTTTTTACTAGTTATAATTTCTAACTCTGAATCTATGGAGGTCGATTTTGGTTCAAATTAAAAACTCTTAAACTCCCCAAAACCCCCCAAAAATTACTCTTTCGATTTGTTTGGCGTAGAGGGCGCAGTTGTGCGATGCTTGGATGAGACTCTTCCCGCCATTGAAGACGGAGCAGATGAGCATCCCGAGCGAGAAGATGTCGCAACTGGAAGTGGCAAACTTGGCCGTCTGGAGTTGAATCTCCGGCGCGATGTAATCCAGATCCGGTTGGGCCATCTTCGGCTGCTTCGAGGAGCACGGACAGATGCTGTACGTGTCCTGGAGAGAAGGAGGAGGGGGAATGTTGATGTGTCTTTGTGTGTGTGTGTATGGCTCTTGCATAATTTAATTATGTGTCAATAGAATTAATTTTTTTCATAAATTATAAAACAATCGTTCTAAGTGTAAATATGATCATCCCTACGTGAGGTTTTCGTGATGAATTCCGAGTTTTGTCAGCGACACGTTCGTTTTGTTCATTTAGGGCTTAATTTCGAAATCGTAAAAAAGATTTTTATGTTCAACAGCAAAGACGACGACGTCGACGACAACATCAACAACAACATCAACAACAGCAACAACAACAACAACGAAAACAACAAAAAAAAACCCAGTTGATTTACTTAAACGATCATTTTAAAGTTTAAAATAAAGGAAGAGCAGCTAAAAGAATAAATTTCTTTTTTTAGTGGATTTTCATTTCATCCTCCTGAATATGTCTTCCTCAGGGCTTGAAGTTTGTCTTTGAAAAATAAAAGGTTTAAGCGATCAGGCGATGTTAAATGAAGTTGTTTGTTAATAATTTATAATTTTAATAATAATTTTATTAATTTGTAATTTTTTAATAATAATTCTTTTACTGTTTCACAAGTCAAATGGACCGTAAGTTTGCGACTGTTTACATTAGCAGTTCCAAAACAAACTACACTGCGTGTAATGTCCTTCAGTCTGTAATCATCCAAGATATTTACGACCGAAACGACCATTTAAATTTAAAATAATGTTTCCACCAAATGCTTCAAACCGATAAATCATCATCTTTGTCATCCTTCCTGACTTCAATCTTCCTAACTTTCAACCAAAATTGTGGTTGGTTTCCTAAATGCACGGTGTCAATGCGAGTATGTTTCTATTATTGTGACTGGGTGTGACAGGAATGTTCCAAGCTCTCTTTAACCCTAACCCTAACCCTAATGAAATCAGGTCACAAAATAAATCACCAATTCACAATTCCGGTCGTCAAATGAGGTCAAATCTGTTATTTAAGTTGCTATTCTAAACATATTCCAAAATTCGTTTCAACAATTCCACGATTTTAAATTTAAATTCACTTTTTAAAATTCACTCCTCCATTTTAAAATCAGCTGAAATTTAAGCCTGTGATCTGCGAGTTGATTGGTAAAGACATAAAGATGATAACGATGTCAAGGTAATGACGACGACTACGACAACGAAGATGACAATGACGACGATAACGATGATCACGGATCATTATCATCATCTTATTGATGACATCGTGACGGAGATATTTTTTTAAAAATTCGTTCTTGAAACGCCAGAGTGATCCCGTTAAGAGGAACCTTCTTTCCATGAAAATTTATTCGCCATCTCAACAAAGGACACCCCTTGAATATTTCGCTTTGCATTCATTCGCACGACCCTCCCTAAGAGAACTGTTTATGGCCTCTCGGTGGTTCGGTCCACCGAGGTTGGTACGGCACAGTGGTTCGGGCCTCCAGGGTGGTCAGCATTCAGTCATGCGAAGCCTCCTTCGAACCTCTCCTTCTCCCTGAGGAGCCGAGTTCCACGTCCGACTGGAGCATCGACCATTTCCACCTCGGTTTTAATTAAGAATTATAATTTCCAATCTTTCCTTGTCCCGCGTCATCTGTCTTCGCCTAGACTAGCATTTGTTTTGCTGGATATTGTAATTAATTTTAAAATAATGGTCATCTGTTACTCTCAATTTATACTCAAACCTCTTCAGCTACAAAGCAATTTATAACTAATTTATAGAATAAAATAGAACGCATAACGAAGAACGAGTATTAAAAGTGAATTCCACTGAGATTAAATTCGCAACCATCCTCAGAAATGCTCCTGGATTTTTCTCGAGAAGCCGGAAAAACGCAAAAAGCGAAAATTTGGAAGTGGAAAAATAATTTCGAGTGAAAATAAACAATTTAATTGGGTCCCCAGTTGTTGTTTTTGTGGAAAAATATGGAAACTCAAAGTCTCGGTTAAGATTTTTAAGCTTTTTCTTTTGCGAGACAACTTTCTGTGAAAAGTCACAACATGACTTCGGAGGCATTTTCTAGAAGTTTTATTTTTTAAACGTCGCAAATAATTTTGCCTCTTTTTCGTGATTTTTTTGTAATAATATTATTATTATTTTATTTTTCTAAAAAATTATTTCTCGAGGAGTGAATCATTTGTCAGGAATTGAAGAAAATCATTTTAATGGAAAAACGCTTTTAAGGAATTGGAAATTTATCAGAAATCGTTTTAAATGGAAAAATTACTCGGTTGAGCTGCAAACAAAAATGTACCACTACGATGATAACAACGGAAGCGATGATGACGACGACGATGGTGATAATGATGAGTATGATATGTGCATAGATGTGTATATGTATCATTACTTTTATTTTATAGGACAAGATTCTAATCATGTTAAAACTATAATAATATTAATATAATAAATAATATAATTAATATAATTGTACATAATAGTAGTAATAATAATAATAATAAAAATAATAATAACAATAATAATTTTAGCTTTTCTAAAGAAGATTGAAACAACAACGAACCTTCATCTGACTCTCCTTACTGCACTCGGCGAACCCGAAGCCAGCCAATCGCCACATACCCCTCCTGGTCACGAGGACGTTCTGGGGACACACGTTGTTGTGGAGAATGTGTTCAGTGGTGTGCAGGTAGGAAAGTGCTTCTGCTACCTGTAGTGGATGTAGTGGAGTGTTTCGACGCTGTTGTTAGAGTCAGTGTTATTGTTGTTGTTGCTGTCTGTGTATGTTGTGGTGTGTAATGTTTGGTATAACTGGTAAAAGTATGATTGCAAGAGTTGTTGATGCTGTTGTTACGTGAAGCTGCTATTGTGTGATTATTATTGTGTTAATATTAGATTACGTGAATACTTTTATGTTAATTAATTTTATTAATCGTTATCAACGACGGATGCTGATGAAATATTTTAATAATTATTTAAAGTTCGAAATTCAGCATCAACAACAACAGCAACGGTTGTTGATCCTCTTGTCGTTTGTATTTACGTGTAGTTGTCCGGATGGACTGAATGAACGCGATGGAGGTGATGGAAGCGTTCCTAAGCAGGTCGTTAAAGTTGCTGAACATAAATTTTAAACTCCCGCGCATTATTTATTTCCCTTCGGAACATTTTTTTTTGGGACCCGAGGCGGGAAAACTTTTTACAAGATACGAGCACCTGTGTTGTTTGTTTTGTTTTTATTTAAGACTTGTTTCAAGGATGTTTTCGATTTATACAGACACGTCTGCATCATTTGTTTCTTTCCTGTTTGACTTATCAAATTTAGATGATATAATAATAATAATAATAATAATAATAATAATAATAATAATAATAATAATAATAATAATAATAATAAAATAATAATAATTATTATTATTACATTAATATACCAATAATAAGTGTCTTTTATTTAATATAACTTATAAATTACCAACAAACTTCAAACATCGCGAAATTGGCGTCGTTAAAAATATTTTATTTTCCGCTCCATCGTCGTCAGAAATTCTGGAAAAACCCAATTAAAAATAACTCCAACCGCGGACTCCCGTGGATTTCAACGGATTCGTCATTCGTTTAGTTGTACCTTTTAAAGGTTTTTTTTTATTTTAAATTTTAAATTCTTTTTATTCCTTAAAATTCTGCAATTTAATTCTGCTGGAATACGAAGCATCTGAAATGTAGTAACCAGCTTCGATGGAAGTCAGATTCTATTAATTCTGATTTAATTACCGGGTTTAATTGATTAATGAAGGATAAATTAACACTTAGTTAATAAATATTTATTTAATAAAGCCTTGATTAATAATTAATTAATTAATTAATTAATAAAGCATAAATTAACCTAAAAGAAAGACAAACTCCTCGGGATAAACTCCTTCTATCCGACGGTGCTTCCACGAAAAAAAAATTCAATTATTTCAGAAGTCATGGGAAGCATGAATATGAATGAATCAAACGCGTCTCGTCAACCAAGCATGGATTGTAAAACCATTCGAGCAGAAAACGTAACACGACAACTTGGAAGAAGAAATTGAAAAATAAATAAATAACTAAATAAAAATAAATAAATATATATAAATAAATAAAAAGAAAAACCGATCCGCTGTTGCTGGAAATAACCCCGCCCCTTACCGACTCCATCACGTGATCGACCTGGAAAAACCGTTTCCATCTTCGTTCCGTGGAATTGGAGGGCCGAGAGGAATGCAATTAAAGAGATCCATTTGTTTCTACGCATTTATTTATCCAATTTATTCGTTCATTTGCATAATTTATGTTCGCTTATCATTAATATTGTTAACAATTGTTTATATTATAAATTCATCACTTAATTCATTACTTGATAGAGTTAATTCAATTATACTGATACATTGAGACCTAGGCAATTTTGTGTAATTTTACACTTAAATCCAGTTTTCTGACCGAGACCAATTTGAATTCCAGTGTATTTTTTACGTAATTACTACAAAATAAGAAATAAATAAGAAACAAATCATCGAAACTAATTCGCCGACTGCCGAACGAATAAATTGGCCGCTACACTCGCGAAACAATTCGCCGATGCATCGATGCATCGGGAATGCATTCGCTTTAAAAAGCTGCCTGCAATCAGACTGTGTTTACAGAAGGAAATTGTCCCCAAAAGAAGCTCGTGATTCAATGAGGTTGATGGGTAGACGAGAAAATTGGGGATATTTTTTTGCGGACAGGGTGGCTGCAGGCATCTTTGGGTGGACATGACGTGGGGGAAAAGACGTTGGGTGAGCTTGAGGCTAGAGTAGAAGATGGAGAGAAAGAGAAAGTGAAAGAATAGAGCGATGGAGGAAACGTTCTCCGAAAAGTGAGGAAGCAAATGTTTGTTGATTGATGCAAATGGATTCTTGTTTGTATAATTTCTGAGGTGATATGTTGTCATCCGATGATTAACACTCTTATCATTGTCACTATTATCTTTCTTCTTTTTTTTTTAATTTTTTCCCGCAATCAGTCATGCAAGGGCAGCCATCGAAGATTACTCCACGTGGCAGGATAAGATGAATCGAAGAACGATTAAAATTTCCATTCAAATAACTCGCTTGTCGACAAATTCAATCGTTTTGTCCTTTTCAAGATCAATCAATCAAACAATCAATGGATTAGACAAAAATTTCAAGATCTTCAAATTTTATGACGTCGCAGAGTGGAAAAGAAGGATCCGTTTGACTTGATTGGTTCTGCACGGAAGGACCGTGGAGTCCTTATTCGAAGTGTCCACATTTTGGTCGACCCATAAATCTGAAGACGCCACCTGAAGAACTTTCTTTTTTTCGAGTTTAGCAATTTTGTTTTTGTATTCTTCCGCTCTCCTTTTTCTAATTCCTGACAGAGTCACTCGAATGCTTCACTATTTTTTAAATTTAAGACACTTTCTAGAATAAAATTCCTCGAAAAAAAAAACCGACTTTCAAATTTCAATAGAAAAAAGTCCTGATGCTTTTCCATCTCATCCAGTATGTCCATTAAATTTCACCAGCCATCTTCACGGAGATTTCCAGACTACAAAGCGTGAATAAGCGCTGCAGAAGTAATGATCACTCCGGCATAAATTCCACCAAATTTCCACCAAAATGACACCAAATTTCGAAACGAAATCATTGATACAAATCAAAGATTGTTTTCTTGAGCAAAATGTTTGGCATAACACTTCATCACTATTATTGTATTATCGAAAAATATCATCCGAATTAAAACTATTATGGTTTTAAATATTAAAAATTCTCCTTAATTTAATCTGGAAATTATTGCGATGTTTCATTTCCTTGCGATATTTTTTTAATTTCCACCTGCAAAATATTTTGAGCTGACAAGAGGCTGTTATCCTAGCAATGGTTATGATTATTTATTATTCATATATTATAATTATAAATTTTTTATTATTCATATATTATAATTATAAATTATTTATTATTCATATATTATAATTATAAATTATTTATTATTCATATATTATAATTATAAATTATTTATATTATTTTAATGCCTTAAAACGGTTTTTTAGAGAAAGACAAAATACCCAATTAGAAATCAGAACCCAGAGGAATAAGAATAGCCCTATGGGAAAACCCTAGAAGCAGACACCTTATTTCCAAGTATATCAATTACAAAAAAATAAATATAATTATATCTAGTGCGTTGCAGACGAACAATCTACAAAAGGAAACATTCTGTAGGGTTAGGGTTAGGGACGGGCAAAGTGCGGCCCGAGGTCCACTTGCGGCCCTCCGAGCAATTCCACAGGGCCTGCAGAAGGAATGGCCGATCAATTTTTTAAGTGAATTATGACACTGCTTGGTCAACTAATTAAAAGTTAATGGTACAATATATAGCGCTTTTATATAATAATAATAATAAAAAAAAATAATAATAAACATCAAAAAGATTGTTAAATAAACTTAAGGATATAAAGTTATAATTTAAAATAATTTCTCTGGAAAAACCTCTGAAGGAATTTCAGAAGCAGCCCTCGGATATTATGATGAATTACTTAATTTGACATCAAATTGATGCTTTTAAATCCATTAAAATGGCTTTTAAAGATTTAAAATGATTGACTGAAATGACACTTTAGAAGCTCGTGTTGAAAAGAACCTGATTTTATTAAGATCACGTGATAATTCTCACGTGATTTTCCGCTGTCTTTGGTCGTTATGAACTTATATTTATAATTAAATTTAAATAAAAGTAATAAAATAATCTAAAATTATTCGAAATAATTTTTAATCTATTTTTTCTCTCTTTTCTTTCTGGAATGCAAAAGGATTGGGCGATTGAAATTGAAAATTCAGAGGTTGTTTCTGATCGCGAAAATGATCGATGGAGGAATTTTTAGAAACAAAAGTGTTTTTAGACTATTTTGGCAAAAAAAACCGTCTCGTGTTTTTCAAGAAAAATGTCAAAAAGCCGCTTTAAAAATTATTAAAAACAATTTGATTTGATTATTTTCAAAATAATTTTAAAAAATTCAAGCGATATTTATTGCCTTTTACTAGTTTTCGCATTAAGTATTTATTTACAAAGTCACTATTATCATCATTGACGTCATTATCATCGTTGTCGTCATCATGATCGGCATCGTCCTCATCATCATCGCCATCATCATCATCATCACAATTTTTTACTTCCTGAACGACGTGAATTCTCACCTGCATGATTCCATACTTCAGTTCAATGTCAAGGAACGTATGCTCCTTAAAATAAAATCAGAATAAATAATAAATTTAATTTAAATATATTAATAAAATAATTTAATTATATCAACAAATAATTGCTTTACCAATTACTAATAATTGATAATTAATAAGTAGCATTAGTGATAGTTTAACCTCATCGTAATCATCATCATCATCGCCATCGCCATCATCATCGTCGTCGTCATTAACATCTCCTTAAGTTATACTTATTGCACGAGGCGTTTTTAATTTACGTAAATGATGAATAAAATTAATTATCTGCAAAATAATTATTAATTATTAATTAATTGCCTTTATTTCGTTCGGAAGGATGGCGGGCATCCTCTCGTAGTTTCCGAGCAAGTTGGCCAAACTTCCGAGAACAGGTTCAGTTGCAAAAGCAATGCTGTCGCTGAAAATAAATAAATAAATAAATAAATATTTTGGTGAGTAATTTGTGATGGTACTGTTAATACTCATCAACTTCTTCATCATCATTATCATCATCATCGTCGAGATACCTGTATAAATGTATTTGCAAAATAATAAACGGATGGATGGATTTAATGGATGAATGAATGGATAGATGGATGGATGGATGGATGGATGGATGGATGAATGAATGAATGGACTGATGGATGGATGAATGAATCAAATGGATGACGGTGCAAGATCTAGACCTTTCCAGTCCAAATCTTCTTCAGGAAAAGAAATCTAATTTAATTTAAATAAATAATAAATCTGAAAACTCAGAAATTAGATTTTTTTATATTGATTTGTTTTTATTCGTGATAAATGGAGAATATTTTGGTCTCCTTTTCGTCAAGCCCCGAGAGTGGCGCTGTTGTTGGCAGTTTTTGGAAAACTTCAAGTGTTCGTTATTGTTGCATCAGTTGATCTCGTTAGTCTAATTTTGTCTAATTATTTTGGTTTAAGAAAAAATAAGATATAATTAATAATAAATATGAATTTAATTACATGGTAATTATTCACTTCCGTTTCAATTCCTTTCCCAACACGGAAGCCACGCCACTCCTGGAATATCTGTCGAACCTCGTTCTTTCCATCAACATTTGTTCCTCCGCCATTGTCTGGACGGATCTCAATCCCGGATGAAGCTCTTAGCGAGGTCGTAAGATGGCGGTAAAAGAATAAAAAAAAAATGGATTCGATTCGAACGCCATATTCGAGTCTTTGTCTGGCATTTCACAAACGACGCATTTTTCTGTTTCAAACATTAATCATTGATTGTCGCAGGATTCATGGCCAAATGACAGGATACAACGACTGTTCACTTCTCAACAATATTTCCGTAACTGCGCTCGTGACTGCCTTTCAGTTTTGTGGCTTTTTAACAAATAAATAAATGAATATATAAACAAATAAATAAATGATCAAATAATTAAGTAATTAAATCCATAATTAACGAAGCGATTGACCTAGCCAAAGCAATTTCACGTCCGTTTCTCGGACAAACAGAAAATAGTCGCTTGTTGACAAATCCTTGACCTGATTGGAAACATTCCACATTCATGCTGATGTAATGTCCGCCAACTCATCCACCCATTCATCCTTCCATTTGTCCATCCATCCATCCGTTTATCCGTCCGTCCGTATTAATATTATTATTATTATTACCGATGACAATTTCAAGAACATAGATTCAGTTAACGTAATAAATAATTAATTTATTTTTCAAAGAACAGAACATAGTAGCAGCAGAAATCACGAAGAATAGCAACACGTAAGGAAGGAATAAATAAGATATGCACGGTTTCAATCTCATAAGCTGTCTTGTGAAGGATTTCATTAAAAGAAGGAAACATTGCTGCGTACAAAGTAAAAAAAAAATAGGGGGATGGAAGTTGTTTTATAAAATGGAAAAGAAGAAGAAGATGAGGAAGATGAAGATGCAGCGGTAAATAACGGTATAAAATATTAACAGCCGAGTTACTCCAATGATTAGTCTCGAGATCCGAGGGTTGACGTGAGTGATGCCTCCATTCTAAACCGACTCCCAGGACACTTTCCAGAGAGATTTTGCGATTGAACTAAATTATTGCGCAAGAAACAACTTACTAATGGACACTGCACTTTGCCTATTGGACGAAAATGAAGGAATGGAGACGAGAAATGTTAAAAGCCGCCGGTCAAATCCAAAGCAAGACCAAAGACTTCGCTGAAATGGAAAATGAAAGCTAAACTTTCAAATTAAAATGCTTGAAAAGTGAAAGATTGAGAAAGTTTTTCAAAGCAGTGGGAACTCCACACTTGAAAAGAAAATTTTTTTTGAAGGCGTGAGGTTGGGTTGAGGGACAGGATGGGTGGAATTTATGGGTGAAATTTATGGACCTCAAGGACAGCTGGAAAGGTCAGCCAAAGGTACTTCATCTTCAAGAGTTTTGAAAACAGGAAACTATTACACCTGAGAAGTCATGTCAGACGATGCATTTAAATAATATTTAATATTTATTTGGTCGTTT
The DNA here is from genome assembly GCA_034509925.1 of Hirudinaria manillensis. Lineage (NCBI taxonomy): Eukaryota > Metazoa > Annelida > Clitellata > Hirudinida > Hirudinidae > Hirudinaria > Hirudinaria manillensis. Next base: position 3,468,456 of record CM067526.1, on the reverse strand, counting down.
TCTTAACTTTTAAATAATATTCAATGTTTATTTAAACGTTTATCAACTTTTCCTTCCTGAGGTGAGTTCAACTGAAAAAGACTTCTTAATTAGGAACGTAGAAAAGACGAAAAAGTCAAGTTAATCAAGATGTAAATTTTCAAGTCTGTTGGCCTCGAAATGCAGACACCACAAATTTCCAACCCTGACAAAAAAAATTTGTCAGAAATGGTTGTTGTTGATGGTGGACCAACTTGGAAAGAAATGACGATCCGTCTGCAACTTCCCGCCAATAATTCACGACACAAAAGCAGGCTTCTAGCGGAACATGGAAGCTTTATTTCCACTCAATGAGTGACTTTCCAAGGAAGTTTTCCTTGCGTTTTGATGACGTCAGAGAATATTTTTCCATCTCTTTCATCACCGAGGAGTCGGGGCGGATATGGTGACAATTATTTTATAATAACGTGGCTTCTTTTACTCATAATTAATCTTCGTAGTTAATGGGAGTTTCAATATAATATAATATAATATAATATAATATAATATAATATAATATAATATAATATAATATAATATAATATAATATAATATAATATAATATAATATAATATAATATAATATAATATAATATAATATAATATAATATAATATAATATAATACGCATGGCACTCGATGCAGGTCAGGTCTCCCTCCTCCTTCTGCTGGACATGTCAGCGGCCTTTGACACCGTTGACCATGACATCCTCATCGCCAGATTGGATGAAACATTTGGAGTTCGTCACAATGCACTGCAGTGGTTCAGAAATTATTTGTCGGAACGATACGAGACAATAGTGTCGTCACAATCTGTTAGTGCCACCCACCTTGTGCAATCGGGCGTTCCTCAGGGATCAGTCTTAGGACCAATATTGTTCACACTATACGTGGCTGACATTGAAAGCATCATCTCCAAACATAGACTTTTCAGTCATCAGTATGCTGATGACATTCAGATCTACGGCAACACCAAACTTGATGACGCCCCTACCCTTGTTGGTCGTTTGTCGGACTGCCTTCATGATATTATTTCCTGGACAGCCTCCAACAGGCTACTACTCAACGCCGACAAGACCGAAGCAATCTGGTTCGGCACCCCAGCTCGACTCGGTCATATCAGTGACCTCCCGCTCCAGCTGGCGGGTTCTTCCATCACCCCTTCGCGGACAGTCAGGAATCTGGGGGTCTACTTGGACTCTTCCCTTTCCATGAAGTCCCATGTTAATCGGGTTTCTGCTGCCTGCTATGCCAAGCTTCGCATCCTCAAGGAGGCGAAGACATTCCTACCACCTGAGGCTTTCCGGTCTCTCACTATTCAATTTATTCTGGCGCGGCTTGACTACTGCAACTCTCTGTTGGTCAATGTCAACCACCAGGTCATCAGCATCTTCCAGACCGTCATGAACACGGCCGCCAGGCTCATACAGGGAGGGAGGCCATCGGACCATATCTCCCCGGTACTTGCTAATCTTCACTGGCTGAAGATCCCGGAGCGGGTGCTGTACAAGACTGCCTACCTAGTCTACAAGGCCGCCACAGGTCAAGCCCCTCGGTACTTGACTGAACTACTGACTAGTTCCACAGCTGTTCCTGGCAGGGCATCACTCCGCTCATCCGAGACTAGGACCCTGGTCGTCCCACGGTCTCGCAGCGTCAGGCAGGGTGATCGGGCCTTCTACGTCGCCGCTCCTGTGATCTGGAACCTGCTTCCTCCGAGCATTCGTCTGGCCCAGTCGTCAGAAGCCTTCAAATCTGGACTGAAAACACATCTATTTGTGTCGTCATACCAATAATTCTCTAATCTATAGCTTGTGTTCTTTCCTTGTCTTTATTATTTTATTTTATTTTACTCCATTCCGTTTACTCACTTTTATTTTAACCTCATCTTATTTTATGTTTGCTTGTTTTTTTTTTTTTTTTTTTTTTGAATCTTACATTTCATAGACTGTGGACTTGTGAACCCTGCCGCCGTGCCTTTACATCCCCTTGGGATAACATTGCGCACGTAAAATATTGGACAAATAAATGTAAATGTAAATGTAAATGTAATATAATATAATATAATATAATATAATATAATATAATATAATATAATATAATATAATATAATATAATATAATATAATATAATATAATATAATATAATATAATATAATATAATATAATATAATATAATATAATATAATATAATATAATATAATATAATATAATATAATATAATATAATATAATATAATATAACACATAATAGATCTAGAGCTGATAGATCCGACCTCCATCTTTGGTTTGCATCTCACGTCCTGTGACCAGTGATTAAGGTGATAAGAAATCTTCTAATTTGTTTAAATGTCAAATTTTGGAATGAATATTTCTAAGAAATTCAAGAGATTTTATTATTATTATTTTTATTATATTATTTTATTATTATGCTTATATTATATTTATTACCATTTTTAAATTAAATTTTAAAATGGATATTTTTTTTTAAAAAGGACAATTTCTTAACAAGCGCAAACATTTAAAATTGATGTCAACAATTTTAGAATATATTATATTATATTATATTTCTTATCTAATTAAATTTATTTTTAAGAATTATTTAAATTAAAAGTTCACCTCGCAATTATTATGATTCCTCGTGGCTTATAATTAAATCTAATTATTTGTACCTATTGACCTCGGTTCAAAGAATTTCCCCGATTCGGTAATTTAAAATATTCAATAGTTCCATACCTGGTTTGATTCGAATATTTCATTATTTTATGAATAAATTTTATAAACGGACATGGCTTCTTTAACGATAAATAGTTAATTATAACTGATTACTGTTTAATGATAATTACGTAATTAACTTAGAAACGTTTAATGCTAAGTAGTTAATTGATATCATGTCCTCATCAGCGCGCCGGTCTGGTGATTCGGCCGAACGTGATTCCAATATTTCGAGATAATTTTCATAATTCTCCTTTTCGAAATGTTTTTGAACTTCTTTTGATGGAATTTCACAAAAGATTATCCGAAGAATTTCAATGAAGAAGCAATTTGAAGCCAATTAGGAGTTGAAAGGAAGTTATTTCTTGGAAAATACATTTTAACGGTTTCAACGATCTCCGCCGATCGTTCCATTGTTTGATTCGAACGGCAACTTATGCTTGGAGTCATTTTTTTAAGGAAGAAATTGAACGAAAATCGTTCAGATAATTAGTTGGCTTGGATCAACAAGCATCAACGAGAGGCTGGAAAAGCTGAATTGTTGATGGAGCGAGGTTTCAAAACAACCATCACTCAAAATAAATGGGGTGCCGTTGGTCGAATGAAGACCGATGGACCGACCCAACCCCAGCAGATCGCGAGCCTTTTTGCAGCCGGGCTGCCAGTAATCTCTCTAAATATTCATTCAGTCTGTTTGCCCTCGTGCCATTTTGCGTGTCCGAATCTTCCGCTTGTTTTTGCTGTAATTTATCGTTCTCTACAGAAGATAGTTTTAATGTTCATGCGTTGCGATACTCCGTGGTTATTCGAAGGAATTGAAGAGTTAATCTACCGTTAAATTTTCATCGAGTTCTTTCAATCGACGAATGTTTAGAATGTTTACCAATCCTGGAATACATCAACGTCAAATAACTAACAACGTTTAGCACTGGAACCATTCTCTGCCCCAATCCGACCCAAATCTAGTCTTGGGCTGCTGGAAGCGGAGATGAAAAGACCCACCAAATACGGGACATGGATGCAATAATAGCGAATAATTGACTTACGTGGAGATTCTAGTTCGACGCATTCTCTGCCAGGACTTCTGCCGCGTTTTCGGGAAAATGTGACTTTTTATTTTCTGCTACTAGCACCATCTTGTAATGGCGCTTCATTTCCTTGAAGATATTTTTTTTTCAGCCAATGATTGGAAGTTTAACGCAAAAATTCTCCCTCGACCGGTGTCGCTTAGAAACGCATTCAAAAGACTTCTTTTGACAGGATTTGTGGCCCCTTTCGCGGACCGAACTGGCGTTCATCTCAAAGAAAACTCGGATGGAAAGCCCTACCCACGGCTCACTCCATTTCCATTAGTTAACCTTGAGAGATAAATTGAGTTTCAAGCGAAACTTCAACAAAAGATTCTTCGAGGAGGAAAAAATTTTTTTTTTTTTTTGAAAGAAACAAAACTTTTCGAAAAGAATGAGAAAGATGTGATGGAATCGATGATGAAGTCTCTCGCCTGTCCATGCCGAAAAGCAGACTATTTTAATTTGTTTTAAGTTCGCAAGGAAATTTATAAGTAATAATAACAATAATATTATTAATAATGATATTGATGATGATGATAATGATGATGATGATGATGATAATAATAATAATAATAATAATAATAATAATAATAATAATAATAATAATAATAATAATAATAATAATAATAATAATAATAATAATAATAACAATAACAATAACAATAATAATAATAATAACAATAATAATAATAATAAATAATTAATTAATCAATATTTAGAATTATTAAGAAACCAAAAATTGTATTTCATCGATTCCAAAACAAAAGTTAAAAACAAGCTTGCAATAAATTACATTTTATGCTATTAAATCAATAATATTATTTAATGAATCAAAAACGCTTCTATAATTAACATCGGGGGGGGGGGTTTATTTGCTCTCGTGTGTGTCATTTTTGACGTTCACAGTCGATTGTCGACTAAATGTCATATATGCACCTAATGCCGTTTAGTCATAAGGACATGACTTTGGACAATTAATTGCAACGGAGACCCGGAAAACGGAGGCAAAGTCACAAAATGTTCAACATTTCCAAAAGCCACAGTTTCTTCGCTTACGATTTGGATTAAGAAAAGCGAATAGTTAGTCACACGAGAAATTGTACACTTATAATAAAAACACAAAAACAAAAACAAAACGAGCGAGCAACCATACAAACATGTCTTTATTTGTATCTAAATCTGATGTTGCTGTTGATATCTTGATAGGCATGATAGAATTGATACTCAGTTTTAATTCATTAATAAACCAGAATTTCGTGAAATGTCTTGCTACTTACGTTTCAAGGTTTGTCTCTGATCAACAAAGAAGCCCGTGTTTCATTAAGCGCACCGGAAGACAAAAAGATGCTTTCAATACCCTCGAGAAAAAATAAAACTACTGATGGATGGATTGTAAAGAAAATGAATGAGTAAATGCATGAGAACTGTTTCATCTCATTGCAGACTATTTTCATTTCCATTCCGTCCCTGAGATATTCCCCAATAACGACGTTCAAATGTAATTTTCCACCTGGTGCACTGACGGATCTAAGTTATGAGAACATCTACTTCCGTGAAATAACTGCGAATTTCAAAAAGAAAATAAAAAAACTAACTGCAGCCTTTTGACCAAATAAGTTAAAATTTTAAATCCGCTTTTAACAAATTATTCAACGTTGCAGGAAAACAGGACGAGGATGAATTTTTAATTCATTTTCCAAGCATCTGTGAGGAGGAACATGTGAGGTGTCCTTCACGTGAGGGTTGTTGTTCGCGATGACGACGATGATGATGATGTTGACGATGATGATGATGATGATGACGACGACGACGATGATGATGACGACGACGACGATGATGGTGATGATGACAAGGGCAACGATGAGTCAGAGAGTTTGCTCCAATTTTGTTCAATCGCTTAGCTTATCTGGATTTGTGAACGGACGACCTTCCGGTTTTGAAGGTCGTGCGATGTTTTAACTCCTACTGGTCAAATATAATATAATATAATATAATATAATATAATATAATATAATATAATATAATATAATATAATATAATATAATATAATATAATATAATATAATATAATATAATATAATATAATATAATATAATATAATATAATATAATATAATATAATATAATATAATATAATATAATATAATATAATATAAAGTGATGGGTCAAGTCACGAGAAAGAATGACGCAGCTCATCGCAAACCATAAATTAACTTTTAAAAATTAATTATTTCGTTGATAACAAATGTTCTGTTGTTGATGTTGATTCGTGGCAATGGTTTTTAATTTTTATTTTGTTAAACTTTTTTATTGAACATCGGCTTCGATGATGGAAGCTCATTCTGTTTTCCTATTCCATGTCAACTTATTTCGAGTGAAACGTAACGAATTTTAACAGATTTGTTGGAAATTGGTGCAATTATTTTTCGGTTTTAAGGTCAATTGATGTTGACGATTTCCATAATTTTTTAAATTAATTTTTGTTTATTAAGCTTTAACTGTTTATTTCAACGGAAATGTGAAAATAATGGCCACTAGAACGGTATTTTATACGATTACTGTAAGTTATATTATGGTATATTAATGGTATTATTAATGGTTATTATGTAATTAACCAACTCTCCAGCTATAACACAACGTATCATTCAAGGGACATCCAAGAAAAATTAATCCTAACCAATTTGGATGGAGACAAATGAAAATAAAAAGAAAAAATGTAATGAAAAAAAAAAAAAAAGAAATAATGGCGTTAATAGTCTCCTTTAAAATATTGAATTTCAAATTATTAGAAATTATTTTTCTTTTAAAACTTTTTTATTAATAATAATAATACATGACGTGTTGAGCGTTTTAATTATCATTTTGTTATAGTTTTGGAGGTTGGAAAAGTTGTATAACAAAATAATTTAATATATATTTTAAAATTAATTATTAATAATAATACAATAATAACAATTATAACTGTTATTATTTACCGTTCAAATTAAAATTTATTATCCAAATGAAATTCATTTTGAACAGATATTCTCGTGTTTGGATTTTTAATTTACTATAAAGCATTTCAAATTTATAATGCACAAAATATGAGATATTATTAAAGTGGTGGGGCCAGTACCCACCGTGGCTGCCAGGGAGAAGGCAAGTATTTCTTAAATTTAATTTTCAAATTTTAAGTTTAATATTTCTTTTACATTTCCCTGCTGAGCTCTGACGAAGATTCTAACCTTCGGTCGATATCAATGTGACCCTTTCCACAGCGTGGGGTTCTTGATTTTCACATAGATGCCGCTTAATATTAAATTGTAATTACAATCTTTTCATAAATCTATTTTATCATATTTAATATAAATCTATTAATTCAGCAAACACATCGATTAATAATCTTCCAAAAATAACTCGTAAGAGTTTGTCATCGGGGGTACGTGTTCTACGAGAATTTATCTTCGTAGGTAGATCGAAATTCTTTCTCTTCATTATCATCACTTCTTGTTGCCATGGACAACATCAACTAAACACAATAGCATCAACAACATCAACAACGTGAGCCTAACAACAACAGTAAACCTTGAAGAATTTTCTCCAAACTCCGTTACCGGTACACTTTCTTTCGTTCAACTTTGAGCTCAAAATTTCACGGGAAATTAATAGAAAAGATTTCTCGCTAGATTTTTCAGCTTTTCAGTTTTCAAAAAAAAAAAAAAACAACAAAAACCCGAAAGTTCAAAATTAGAAGCAGTTGAATTATTCGTGGAGGAGATTTTCACGACATTTTGAGGTTTTGAAGTTTGAGATGAAATTCAAAGAAGTGAAGAATTTATGAAGCGCGTATTTTTCTTCAAAATACAAAGCGTGCTTCCAAATATAAAATTGATGGCACCGCATTATTATGTATTACATATCATCAGTGCATCAGTGATGTCATATTATTATGTATCATTCCATGATAAAAATATATTATTATTATTATCATAATCATCATTACCAACGGAATCAATACAATGGATTCTTGACACTGAAAGGGGACACCAAATGTTAAACGTCAAAAAGTTGGTTAATATATAAAATTCACATCTGAACATGGATATTAAAATATATAATAAATAATATATATATATAATAATGTATATTAAAAATTCCAAACTTGGAATTTCATTTAAGCAATTCACCGATTTCAACAAACAGCGCTTCAACGAACGCCGACCACCGAGAACGACGCAATAACCTCCAAATGAAAACACTCGGACGCAGACTGATCGTGAAACTGTTGTTACTGTGGCATGTTTACGACATATTATCCTCTAATAAGGAGCAGTATTCACACACTTCTGCGACATTCTGGACCGTAGTCTTACAGGGTTTAGACCTTGGAATCGATATCATTGAACTAGGGAGCCCAAGGGTACCCTGCAGAAAACCATTACAAATTCCCGAACTGCGGGGAGGAAAATCTCCTCTTATGACAATTTTTCCTTTTCGTACTCCCCGTTGTTTGATAAGAGATTTTAAAAACTCTTTTGGCGCATTCAAAAAGCAAAAAAAAAAAAAGAAGAAAGAAATAATAGTCTCGTAAATTGTGATGAATGAATGAACACACGCTCCTGTCTTCTATTTCGTGGACACATAGAAGGCAGGAATATATAAACAAAAAATGGTCGTCGATTGCTCATCACGACCTTGACGTTTTTTGAGGAATTAATTTTAAGTTGTTTTAAAATTTTATTTGTAATATCAACTAAAATAATTCACTGATAATCACATGATTATGGTAGAATTAGGTGGATAATTTATAATTTTAAATTTATTTCTTACAAACAAAGGAGAAATATGATGTAATGTAATAATTATATTTTAGGCTATTATAAGTTTATTATTATTACTATTATTATTATTATTATTATTATTATAATACATAATTTCCTAGCCTGATTGTTAATATTTTTATTTAATTATTATCATTAATATTATTATCATCGTCATGATCAAAGTAAAATTTCTGTTGTTCAGATCAAAGGAAAAAAAAAAGGATGAATTTACATCGAAAGCCACCAGCTGCTTAAATTGAACATCGAGAGATTTTATGATTTTCTTGACAAATTCTAAAACAAGTCCTGACATTTTCATGGCCGTCTTCACCAGCGATTCCATGTTGCCGTCAAATTTGACAAACATGTTAACACCTCGACACCATAGCAACGCGTGTTAACAACGCAACCATGGCAACCCTTGACACTTCGCGGGAAAATGTCAGTCGCTTATTAGAAGTATTCTTATTGACGGCCATTTCATGTCAAAATGACTTCCGACATTTTCCAAGGAATAAATTCTGCTTTCTTGTAAAATGAATTCACGTCGGGGCAATGTGTCGAATTGCATAACTTTTGAGTGTAATTTCTTGTGTGTTTAATAAACATTTGCAAAATAATTTCTAAAAAGAAACTGTTTAATTAGCAAAAATCAGTTTAATTTTCTCTCCCACTCGAAAAAAAGTTGGGGTTTATTTTCGACTGAAATCAATCAGTCATGTTGATTCAACCAATCAATCATCCATGAAAATCAACGAAAGTATTATCAAACCTACAACAACAATAACATTATCAACAGTAACAGCAACAACATTATCACAATAGTAAGAACAACAGCAACAACAACATCACCGCAACAGCAACTAACTCACTGGCATTCTTCCAACGGTCTTAGGACTCTGAGGATCTTCGGATGTTTCAGTTCCGATAAAAACTTTGCATCCTTCCTCAGAATTTCTGTTACGATTTCCCTTCTTCGTGGCTTGTATAATTTCTCGGCTATTTTCTTCTCGAAGATGAAAACAGCGGCTTCCTGGCGAAGACACCAGATTACATACGATTACATAGTGAAACTTCAAAAACTTGAGGCTTTTTATATTATTAAAATAATTACGAGTTCATTAAAATCTCCAGGTATTTATTCCGGTTTCAGTATTAAGAGAATTAAAATTTTAATTAATGCAAAATTAAAAAAAACATTCGATGATTGGAATTACGGAACTGTTTTATTGATGCCATCATTGGAATGAACATTGGAATGTTTAAAGTCTCATGAAATGCTTTTCCAATTCAACTTTCCTTCAAACGATTTTGATGGAATCCGAGATGAGAAGTTGATTTCAAAGTTGAACGAACAATTTCATTTGACAATTATTTAATCTATTTAATCATTTTCTCTCGACAAATAATTGCATTTTACCGAGAAATGCGAGTCTGGCGTGTCTACATTCAATGCGTGGCGACATGAACACTGAAATACGAAAATGAATGAATGAATGTATGAATGAATGAATGAATGTATGTATGAATAGACGAACGAATGATTTAATGAACAAATAAACGTGATTAATAAATACACGAACGAATGAATAAATTAACAAGATTAATGAATATTAATGAATACATGAATAAATGAGCGAAAGAAAGACTTCAGTATTCGTGAGATCCCGCGGAAATGCTGATATGACAGTCTCTTCGCTCGTCTACCGGAACATAAAAAGAGCTAATAAGTCGTTTTTCAGGGGTCCTTGGAGCACCCTGAACTCTCCATACTGGAAAACGGGAGTGTCAGGCAGCATGTATTGAATGTTATTCCACATCTCGTGTCTGAGCAACGACACCGAACAATAATAGTCTTTTCTTACCATAGAAAAATGAAAGGACACGAGAAATATCTCCGGTCTTCGTTGCCATCCTAGCATGAAATGGACATTTTTGATGACGTAGGGATGAGCATAGGAAAGCCTTATTCGGCCGAAAGGAGGACTTTGATGTTCTTCACTTGTCAGGATGAGATTGCTCGTGGAAGAAGTTCTTACAAGTCAATGATCTTTTCGGAATGTCTCAGATCACGTATCTAACAAAGTTAGAGCAACTCTGAGGTTCCTAAGAACCAGATTCGTTATGCTTCGAAGCCCGTCTTCGAAGAAATGATTTTAATCTCAAAATTCTTCGCCATTCGCCTCACCTTTCTCGATGTGTAAGACGATGTTGATGTGTTTAGTGGCTTCTAAGAAGTATAAAAAGGAGGTGAAATTATTTTGTAATCAATTAGCAATATTTCGATTATTTCTCGTGACTCGAAAGAATTTTAAAATCCTTCTCGCGTCAGCTTTTCTTTTGAGGATGTGAGGATTGTTCTAATCAGCAAAGGAATTATGATTTATTTCGCTTATTAATTTTCTCCAAACAACATTTTCTCACAACATCCGAACTTTTCTCATTCCAGAAAAAGTCGCAACAAAAAAAAATATGGAGCGATCCCTTGTGGCCTAAGATGGTGTTCTAAGATGTTATCCATTAGAACCTTGCAAGGCTGTAAATTTTCTCCACGGCTAACCAACCGCGCCCACACTCTCCTCAAAAATGCTTCCGCATCGTCTATGCAAATCGAAACCGTGACCGACCGTGGTATTTCCGTGACACAATTTGCACTAATTTGCGTAAGGCTGTCAGCTCCCACGCAATCGTACAAAATGAACTTATGAGCAACTGATAAAGCAATGTTCGTCTTTTCCAAATCTCAGGTTGTGCGCCGAATTTTCGTCGAGTTTCTGATGGTCAGTCGTATAATTTTATGATCGAGTTTCATGTTTTTAGCGCAAGCAATGAAAAATTCATTGTACAAATATATTAGGTAATTAGTAGCTTAAAAAAGACAGAGATAATGAAGGCATGCTTTCCTCTAATTGTTTTGTTATGTTATGTTTGTTTGTTTGTTTGTCTGTTTGTTTATTTGTTGGTTTCATTATTTCTTTCTTTCTTTCTTTCTTTCTTTCTTTCTTTCTACTCTTGGATTTGTCAAAATCTATGGAGAAAATATTCAATTTTGTAAATGCCAGAAATTTAGAAATTTACATGCTTAAAGTTTATCTGCAAAAAAGACGAAACGAGGTTTTATAGCATTTTATCTGAAAGTTGTAAGTCATCCATGAGTTTGGAAATATTTAAAATCCCAAATAGACATGAAGACAAAGTTTTAAATTTTGAATTCGAAGTAATTTATTTAAACAAATTAATTATTAATTAATTGTAATTGTTATTCAAACAAAAACAGTTATGGTTATGCCTACGAATAGCTGAAACATTTTAAACGAATTAGTAAAAAAATACAAATAAATTTGTCTAAACCCTAGTGATGTTCGTCACGAATTCGGAATTAGCCTAAACGAATATTTTAAATTCCAACAATGAAAGGCATCATTCAATTCCCGTTAAGCCCTTAATTTCCACTCAGCCGATGCTTTGAAATGTTTAAAAGCAGAACACACAGAACACACAACGCATTTAAGTGCTTTGTTTTTTGTTTTAAATCCGTGAAATGAAAATGCACCGCTAGAGTGATTGCAGATCCCTTCTCCATCTGAACCTCCATTTAACGACAGTCTGGTTTCCGCTTCAAAGTCCTTCGTGGGTGGACAATGGACGCCCCTAAAATCGGCATAACCGAGCCCTTTAAGGAAGCCTATTTTTGGATCGCCCACTGATACACTTACGACATAAAATGTCCCTCTCCTTCAGACTGAACACCAGCACTTAAATCTAGAGATTAATGTTATTATTAGAAATAATTAGTTAATTAATAATAAGTAAATAATTTGCAGTTAATTTTCTCCATCCTAATCTGTCATGTACTCCAGTGTCCATTATTTTCATGATCTTCTTTTGTGCTTATCAGTTTAGAAAGTTTTCAAAAGGATAGACAAAATACATTTTAAAATTTTAAAGTTTTACTCCAATATTCAATTAAGGCGTTCTTTAGACTTTTTTCAGCGCTGCGAGGTGTACATTCAAGATGTAATTCAAAAGCTTTCCTAGAAATCATTTCTGGCAATTTTGTTTTCAATGGAAAACAGAGGCGATCATTATCGCAATATTTGTGTAAATCTTTGGTTGACCCAACCAGATGGCTCTTTTCAGCAGCAATAGCAGCAGCTTTCCATTTCTTTCATCCCTTGAATTACTATTTATCCAACTTAATTTATCTTCCTCACACGTGATAACAAAAGCGGAGACCGTCACAGACGTGTAGCTCGCTAACCAAGTGGACCGACATAAACAAACGAAGATAGGTAGAACAGAGCTCTGGGTGTATAATTCAGGAAATCCGAGATTTACAGCTTTTTCCAATATTTACAATTTTCTCCTGCAATCTATGCCTTCTGAGCGAACCTTCATCAAAGCTAAATTAACTTTGAAGAGGAAAAGCTGCTAACGAAACAATTGTCTTGTAATTCTTCAAAAGATGGAATTGGTATAAATGTAGATTATCCAGTAAATAATTACCGGAGGGCTATAACAGTATAACATCGCATCCACGATACTTTTTTTCCCGGACGTACGTGTTGGACAATTTATAGGACGAGAAGCAGGTTAGAATGTGCCTCACTGAACAGGAATGGATGGATAGTCAGAGACAGCCCCGTTCGTTTGCTTGATTTATGACTATTCATAGAGAACATGGCTCAAACTATGCAGGATTGAAACTTTACTCAGCCATTTGTCAATTTCAAAGGCACCTAATGAACCCCGCCATTTCCAGGCTGCATTTTTTTTTGTGTCCGTTTCATTACGTTAATTATAAAAAACACTTTAGCTATCATTTAACATAAAAAAAGCACTTACTAGGCCTTAAAACACTTCAAAGAGCATTTCATTAATTTCAGCAAATTGACAGCAGATGATCCGTTGATAATATATCTAATTAAAGCAAAAGATGAGAAAATGAAATGAATATTTATGGGAAACAAAATTTCTGTCAAAGAATCTATACTCGATAAGGCCAGCCATTGCAACTGGCAGTAAGATTACCACGAGTTTTAATAAGAAAATGGAGCTTAGTAACACGAAAAGTCACATTTTAATTCAACATTAATATTTTAATCCAACTGCTTCAAGAATAAAAACTTTACCGCTCTTGATAATATCGCCTAAATCGGTAAATTTCGGTTTAAAGTTAATATCGATTATAAATAATTCCATGACTTCATATTAAAGAGAAGAAAATGGAAAGATTTTTAGATTAAGTGCATAATTGCACAAAAAATACAGAAGCTGCAGAAAAACAATGCACTTCTCTTAAGCACACAGTTTCCAATAAAACCGTGTAATTTATACACATGTAAACAAAAATATGTCACTTTAGCAAACAAAATATGACAACTCACTTTTCCATCGTCAATCCTCGTGGCTTGGTGGATTTTCCAAGCCATTTCCGGCCCTGCACTGGCAATCTGACGTCCAACTTTAAAATGTTTGTAGATGGGGTTTTGATCATCAGTGCTCAGACTGTGTTTTATTAGTGTAAGAACCTCCATTATGCGAGATAAACATAAAGCAAAACTTCCGACTTTTAACAACTTCAACAACGAATCGATAAAGCAGCCAGTTTAACTTTTAAAATATTTGACTTTAGAAACATAACGACTTAATTCGAAGATTAATACTTCAATAAAACGATTACAGAAACAAATGCTCCAAAATCAAAAATGGAAAAACCCAGATAACAATTTTTACACCGGAGAAATGATGTAAGAATTTCCAATCAAACAAACAATCATTAAAAATAAGCAAACGTATGCGCCATTAACATTTCAAATGAGGCAATCCTTTCTCCACAACGAACATTTAGGAAGGACCTAAAAAGGAAAGCAATGCAGGCACATCGCATGCCATGCCCCCGACGCAATGCGATGCCATGCGAGTGATGAAATCAGGAACAAGAGAGCGACTGTCAACGAACGAAGTAACAAGCGTTCAATGCAGCCAATCCACGTATATGCTTAAAAATAACAACCGATAATAACAAATAAAAGTAGACGAAATGACAACAAAAAACGTCTAATGTGAAAACATGAAATATAAAGATTTATATCAAATGTTTAAAAAAACAAAATAAAATAAAATGGCAAACTAGTGACTCTTTCGTCAACTGTTAATACTAAAAAAGGATTCAAATATATGAAACTCGTTAATCGAAAATTTCAAAGCCTCTCGCTCGGACGCGAGTGCGTGAGCCGGGAGTCTAACCCGGATCAATTGCTTGGAAGGCAACTATGCTACCGTTATACCACTCACGCTGGCCACTGGAAGTCGCCGGCACCTTTCCCGAAGAATTTCGCTCGACCAAAGCGACTCTAGCAGACGTCCTTTCGGAAAAATGTCGAGCCTTCGCCTGTTCGAAAGACCGGCTAGAACGATGACCACGTCGAACGAACTTAATCTCGATCATTCGTTGAATCGGGCCAGCCCTCGGTCAGGCGGGGCTTCGAAAATTTCAAAACCTCTCGCTCGGACACGAGTGCGTGAGCCGGGAGTCGAACC
The DNA here is from genome assembly GCA_034509925.1 of Hirudinaria manillensis. NCBI lineage: Eukaryota > Metazoa > Annelida > Clitellata > Hirudinida > Hirudinidae > Hirudinaria > Hirudinaria manillensis. The sequence goes on along the minus strand of CM067526.1, from coordinate 3,453,314 downwards.
CGGATCAATTGCTTGGAAGGCAACTATGCTACCGTTATACCACTCACGCTGGCCAGTGGAAGTCGCCGGCACCTTTCCCGAAGAATTTCGCTCGACCAAAGCGACTCTAGCAGACGTCCTTTCGGAAAAATGTCGAGCCTTCGCCTGTTCGAAAGACCGGCTAGAACGATGACCACGTCGAACGAACTTAATCTCGATCATTCGTTGAATCGGGCCAGCCCTCGGTCAGGCGGGGCTTCGAAAATTTCAAAACCTCTCGCTCGGACACGAGTGCGTGAGCCGGGAGTCGAACCCGGATCAATTGCTTGGAAGGCAACTATGCTACCGTTATACCACTCACGCTGGCCACTGGAAGTCGCCGGCACCTTTCCCGAAGAATTTCGCTCGACCAAAGCGACTCTAGCAGACGTCCTTTCGGATAAATGTCGAGCCTTCGCCTGTTCGAAAGACCGGCTAGAACGATGACCACGTCGAACGAACTTAATCTCGATCATTCGTTGAATCGGGCCAGCCCTCGGTCAGGCGGGGCTTCGAAAATTTCAAAACCTCTCGCTCGGACACGAGTGCGTGAGCCGGGAGTCGAACCCGGATCAATTGCTTGGAAGGCAACTATGCTACCGTTATACCACTCACGCTGGCCACTGGAAGTCGCCGGCACCTTTCCCGAAGAATTTCGCTCGACCAAAGCGACTCTAGCAGACGTCCTTTCGGAAAAATGTCGAGCCTTCGCCTGTTCGAAAGACCGGCTAGAACGATGACCACGTCGAACGAACTTAATCTCGATCATTCGTTGAATCGGGCCAGCCCTCGGTCAGGCGGGGCTTCGAAAATTTCAAAACCTCTCGCTCGGACACGAGTGCGTGAGCCGGGAGTCGAACCCGGATCAATTGCTTGGAAGGCAACTATGCTACCGTTATACCACTCACGCTGGCCACTGGAAGTCGCCGGCACCTTTCCCGAAGAATTTCGCTCGACCAAAGCGACTCTAGCAGACGTCCTTTCGGAAAAATGTCGAGCCTTCGCCTGTTCGAAAGACCGGCTAGAACGATGACCACGTCGAACGAACTTAATCTCGATCATTCGTTGAATCGGGCCAGCCCTCGGTCAGGCGGGGCTTCGAAAATTTCAAAACCTCTCGCTCGGACACGAGTGCGTGAGCCGGGAGTCGAACCCGGATCAATTGCTTGGAAGGCAACTATGCTACCGTTATACCACTCACGCTGGCCACTGGAAGTCGCCGGCACCTTTCCCGAAGAATTTCGCTCGACCAAAGCGACTCTAGCAGACGTCCTTTCGGAAAAATGTCGAGCCTTCGCCTGTTCGAAAGACCGGCTAGAACGATGACCACGTCGAACGAACTTAATCTCGATCATTCGTTGAATCGGGCCAGCCCTCGGTCAGGCGGGGCTTCGAAAATTTCAAAACCTCTCGCTCGGACACGAGTGCGTGAGCCGGGAGTCGAACCCGGATCAATTGCTTGGAAGGCAACTATGCTACCGTTATACCACTCACGCTGGCCACTGGAAGTCGCCGGCACCTTTCCCGAAGAATTTCGCTCGACCAAAGCGACTCTAGCAGACGTCCTTTCGGAAAAATGTCGAGCCTTCGCCTGGTCGAAAGACCGGCTAGAACGATGACCACGTCGAACGAACTTAATCTCGATCATTCGTTGAATCGGGCCAGCCCTCGGTCAGGCGGGGCTTCGAAAATTTCAAAACCTCTCGCTCGGACACGAGTGCGTGAGCCGGGAGTCGAACCCGGATCAATTGCTTGGAAGGCAACTATGCTACCGTTATACCACTCACGCTGGCCAGTGGAAGTCGCCGGCACCTTTCCCGAAGAATTTCGCTCGACCAAAGCGACTCTAGCAGACGTCCTTTCGGAAAAATGTCGAGCCTTCGCCTGTTCGAAAGACCGGCTAGAACGATGACCACGTCGAACGAACTTAATCTCGATCATTCGTTGAATCGGGCCAGCCCTCGGTCAGGCGGGGCTTCGAAAATTTCAAAACCTCTCGCTCGGACACGAGTGCGTGAGCCGGGAGTCGAACCCGGATCAATTGCTTGGAAGGCAACTATGCTACCGTTATACCACTCACGCTGGCCACTGGAAGTCGCCGGCACCTTTCCCGAAGAATTTCGCTCGACCAAAGCGACTCTAGCAGACGTCCTTTCGGATAAATGTCGAGCCTTCGCCTGGTCGAAAGACCGGCTAGAACGATGACCACGTCGAACGAACTTAATCTCGATCATTCGTTGAATCGGGCCAGCCCTCGGTCAGGCGGGGCTTCGAAAATTTCAAAACCTCTCGCTCGGACACGAGTGCGTGAGCCGGGAGTCGAACCCGGATCAATTGCTTGGAAGGCAACTATGCTACCGTTATACCACTCACGCTGGCCACTGGAAGTCGCCGGCACCTTTCCCGAAGAATTTCGCTCGACCAAAGCGACTCTAGCAGACGTCCTTTCGGATAAATGTCGAGCCTTCGCCTGTTCGAAAGACCGGCTAGAACGATGACCACGTCGAACGAACTTAATCTCGATCATTCGTTGAATCGGGCCAGCCCTCGGTCAGGCGGGGCTTCGAAAATTTCAAAACCTCTCGCTCGGACACGAGTGCGTGAGCCGGGAGTCGAACCCGGATCAATTGCTTGGAAGGCAACTATGCTACCGTTATACCACTCACGCTGGCCACTGGAAGTCGCCGGCACCTTTCCCGAAGAATTTCGCTCGACCAAAGCGACTCTAGCAGACGTCCTTTCGGATAAATGTCGAGCCTTCGCCTGTTGGAAAGACCGGCTAGAACGATGACCACGTCGAACGAACTTAATCTCGATCATTCGTTGAATCGGGCCAGCCCTCGGTCAGGCGGGGCTTCGAAAATTTCAAAACCTCTCGCTCGGACACGAGTGCGTGAGCCGGGAGTCGAACCCGGATCAATTGCTTGGAAGGCAACTATGCTACCGTTATACCACTCACGCTGGCCACTGGAAGTCGCCGGCACCTTTCCCGAAGAATTTCGCTCGACCAAAGCGACTCTAGCAGACGTCCTTTCGGATAAATGTCGAGCCTTCGCCTGTTGGAAAGACCGGCTAGAACGATGACCACGTCGAACGAACTTAATCTCGATCATTCGTTGAATCGGGCCAGCCCTCGGTCAGGCGGGGCTTCGAAAATTTCAAAACCTCTCGCTCGGACACGAGTGCGTGAGCCGGGAGTCGAACCCGGATCAATTGCTTGGAAGGCAACTATGCTACCGTTATACCACTCACGCTGGCCACTGGAAGTCGCCGGCACCTTTCCCGAAGAATTTCGCTCGACCAAAGCGACTCTAGCAGACGTCCTTTCGGAAAAATGTCGAGCCTTCGCCTGTTCGAAAGACCGGCTAGAACGATGACCACGTCGAACGAACTTAATCTCGATCATTCGTTGAATCGGGCCAGCCCTCGGTCAGGCGGGGCTTCGAAAATTTCAAAACCTCTCGCTCGGACACGAGTGCGTGAGCCGGGAGTCGAACCCGGATCAATTGCTTGGAAGGCAACTATGCTACCGTTATACCACTCACGCTGGCCACTGGAAGTCGCCGGCACCTTTCCCGAAGAATTTCGCTCGACCAAAGCGACTCTAGCAGACGTCCTTTCGGATAAATGTCGAGCCTTCGCCTGTTCGAAAGACCGGCTAGAACGATGACCACGTCGAACGAACTTAATCTCGATCATTCGTTGAATCGGGCCAGCCCTCGGTCAGGCGGGGCTTCGAAAATTTCAAAACCTCTCGCTCGGACACGAGTGCGTGAGCCGGGAGTCGAACCCGGATCAATTGCTTGGAAGGCAACTATGCTACCGTTATACCACTCACGCTGGCCACTGGAAGTCGCCGGCACCTTTCCCGAAGAATTTCGCTCGACCAAAGCGACTCTAGCAGACGTCCTTTCGGAAAAATGTCGAGCCTTCGCCTGTTCGAAAGACCGGCTAGAACGATGACCACGTCGAACGAACTTAATCTCGATCATTCGTTGAATCGGGCCAGCCCTCGGTCAGGCGGGGCTTCGAAAATTTCAAAACCTCTCGCTCGGACACGAGTGCGTGAGCCGGGAGTCGAACCCGGATCAATTGCTTGGAAGGCAACTATGCTACCGTTATACCACTCACGCTGGCCACTGGAAGTCGCCGGCACCTTTCCCGAAGAATTTCGCTCGACCAAAGCGACTCTAGCAGACGTCCTTTCGGAAAAATGTCGAGCCTTCGCCTGTTCGAAAGACCGGCTAGAACGATGACCACGTCGAACGAACTTAATCTCGATCATTCGTTGAATCGGGCCAGCCCTCGGTCAGGCGGGGCTTCGAAAATTTCAAAATCTCTCGCTCGGACACGAGTGCGTGAGCCGGGAGTCGAACCCGGATCAATTGCTTGGAAGGCAACTATGCTACCGTTATACCACTCACGCTGGCCACTGGAAGTCGCCGGCACCTTTCCCGAAGAATTTCGCTCGACCAAAGCGACTCTAGCAGACGTCCTTTCGGATAAATGTCGAGCCTTCGCCTGTTCGAAAGACCGGCTAGAACGATGACCACGTCGAACGAACTTAATCTCGATCATTCGTTGAATCGGGCCAGCCCTCGGTCAGGCGGGGCTTCGAAAATTTCAAAACCTCTCGCTCGGACACGAGTGCGTGAGCCGGGAGTCGAACCCGGATCAATTGCTTGGAAGGCAACTATGCTACCGTTATACCACTCACGCTGGCCACTGGAAGTCGCCGGCACCTTTCCCGAAGAATTTCGCTCGACCAAAGCGACTCTAGCAGACGTCCTTTCGGATAAATGTCGAGCCTTCGCCTGTTCGAAAGACCGGCTAGAACGATGACCACGTCGAACGAACTTAATCTCGATCATTCGTTGAATCGGGCCAGCCCTCGGTCAGGCGGGGCTTCGAAAATTTCAAAACCTCTCGCTCGGACACGAGTGCGTGAGCCGGGAGTCGAACCCGGATCAATTGCTTGGAAGGCAACTATGCCACCGTTATACCACTCACGCTGGCCACTGGAAGTCGCCGGCACCTTTCCCGAAGAATTTCGCTCGACCAAAGCGACTCTAGCAGACGTCCTTTCGGATAAATATCGAGCCTTCGCCTGTTCGAAAGACCGGCTAGAACGATGACCACGTCGAACGAACTTAATCTCGATCATTCGTTGAATCGGGCCAGCCCTCGGTCAGGCGGGGCTTCGAAAATTTCAAAACCTCTCGCTCGGACACGAGTGCGTGAGCCGGGAGTCGAACCCGGATCAATTGCTTGGAAGGCAACTATGCTACCGTTATACCACTCACGCTGGCCACTGGAAGTCGCCGGCACCTTTCCCGAAGAATTTCGCTCGACCAAAGCGACTCTAGCAGACGTCCTTTCGGATAAATGTCGAGCCTTCGCCTGTTCGAAAGACCGGCTAGAACGATGACCACGTCGAACGAACTTAATCTCGATCATTCGTTGAATCGGGCCAGCCCTCGGTCAGGCGGGGCTTCGAAAATTTCAAAACCTCTCGCTCGGACACGAGTGCGTGAGCCGGGAGTCGAACCCGGATCAATTGCTTGGAAGGCAACTATGCTACCGTTATACCACTCACGCTGGCCACTGGAAGTCGCCGGCACCTTTCCCGAAGAATTTCGCTCGACCAAAGCGACTCTAGCAGACGTCCTTTCGGATAAATGTCGAGCCTTCGCCTGTTCGAAAGACCGGCTAGAACGATGACCACGTCGAACGAACTTAATCTCGATCATTCGTTGAATCGGGCCAGCCCTCGGTCAGGCGGGGCTTCGAAAATTTCAAAACCTCTCGCTCGGACACGAGTGCGTGAGCCGGGAGTCGAACCCGGATCAATTGCTTGGAAGGCAACTATGCTACCTTTATACCACTCCCGCTGGCCACTGGAAGTCGCCGGCACCTTTCCCGAATAATTTCGCTCGACCAACGCGACTCTAGCAGACGTCCTTTCGGATAAATGTCGAGCCTTCGCCTGTTCGAAAGACCGGCTAGAACGATGACCACGTCGAACGAACTTAATCTCGATCATTGCGGGACTCGGGCCAGCCCTCGGTCAGGCGGGGCTTCGAAAATTTCAAAACCTCTCGCTCGGACACGAGTGCGTGAGCCGGGAGTCGAACCCGGATCAATTGCTTGGAAGGCAACTATGCTACCGTTATACCACTCACGCTGGCCACTGTAAGTCGCGGGAACCTTCCCCTAATAATTTCGCTCGACAAACGCGACTCTAGCAGACGTCCTTTCGGACATATGTCGCGCCTTCGCCTGTTCGAAAGACCGGCTAGAACGATGACCACGTCGAACGAACTTAATCTCGATCATTCGTTGAATCGGGCCAGCCTTCAGGCGGGGCTTCGAAATTTCAAAACCTCTCTCGGACACGAGTGCGTGAGCCGGGACTCGAACGTCCGGATCAATCGCCTGTTGAAGGCACCGTTAAACCTCTCGCTCGGACACGAGTGCGTGAGCCGGGAGTATTGCTTGGAACTATGCTACCGTCACGCTGGCCACTGGAAGTCGCCGGCACCTTTCCCGAAGAATTTCGCTCGACCAAAGCGACTCTAGCAGACGTCCTTTCGGAAAAATGTCGAGCCTTCGCCTGTTCGAAAGACCGGCTAGAACGATGACCACGTCGAACGAACTTAATCTCGATCATTCGTTGAATCGGGCCAGCCCTCGGTCAGGCGGGGCTTCGAAAATTTCAAAACCTCTCGCTCGGACACGAGTGCGTGAGCCGGGAGTCGAACCCGGATCAATTGCTTGGAAGGCAACTATGCTACCGTTATACCACTCACGCTGGCCACTGGAAGTCGCCGGCACCTTTCCCGAAGAATTTCGCTCGACCAAAGCGACTCTAGCAGACGTCCTTTCGGAAAAATGTCGAGCCTTCGCCTGTTCGAAAGACCGGCTAGAACGATGACCACGTCGAACGAACTTAATCTCGATCATTCGTTGAATCGGGCCAGCCCTCGGTCAGGCGGGGCTTCGAAAATTTCAAAACCTCTCGCTCGGACACGAGTGCGTGAGCCGGGAGTCGAACCCGGATCAATTGCTTGGAAGGCAACTATGCTACCGTTATACCACTCACGCTGGCCACTGGAAGTCGCCGGCACCTTTCCCGAAGAATTTCGCTCGACCAAAGCGACTCTAGCAGACGTCCTTTCGGAAAAATGTCGAGCCTTCGCCTGTTCGAAAGACCGGCTAGAACGATGACCACGTCGAACGAACTTAATCTCGATCATTCGTTGAATCGGGCCAGCCCTCGGTCAGGCGGGGCTTCGAAAATTTCAAAACCTCTCGCTCGGACACGAGTGCGTGAGCCGGGAGTCGAACCCGGATCAATTGCTTGGAAGGCAACTATGCTACCGTTATACCACTCACGCTGGCCACTGGAAGTCGCCGGCACCTTTCCCGAAGAATTTCGCTCGACCAAAGCGACTCTAGCAGACGTCCTTTCGGAAAAATGTCGAGCCTTCGCCGTTTGGAAAGACCGGCTAGAACGATGACCACGTCGAACGAACTTAATCTCGATCATTCGTTGAATCGGGCCAGCCCTCGGTCAGGCGGGGCTTCGAAAATTTCAAAACCTCTCGCTCGGACACGAGTGCGTGAGCCGGGAGTCGAACCCGGATCAATTGCTTGGAAGGCAACTATGCTACCGTTATACCACTCACGCTGGCCACTGGAAGTCGCCGGCACCTTTCCCGAAGAATTTCGCTCGACCAAAGCGACTCTAGCAGACGTCCTTTCGGAAAAATGTCGAGCCTTCGCCTGTTCGAAAGACCGGCTAGAACGATGACCACGTCGAACGAACTTAATCTCGATCATTCGTTGAATCGGGCCAGCCCTCGGTCAGGCGGGGCTTCGAAAATTTCAAAACCTCTCGCTCGGACACGAGTGCGTGAGCCGGGAGTCGAACCCGGATCAATTGCTTGGAAGGCAACTATGCTACCGTTATACCACTCACGCTGGCCACTGGAAGTCGCCGGCACCTTTCCCGAAGAATTTCGCTCGACCAAAGCGACTCTAGCAGACGTCCTGGCGGAAAATGGTCGAGCCTTCGCCTGTTCGAAAGACCGGCTAGAACGATGACCACGTCGAACGAACTTAATCTCGATCATTCGTTGAATCGGGCCAGCCCTCGGTCAGGCGGGGCTTCGAAAATTTCAAAACCTCTCGCTCGGACACGAGTGCGTGAGCCGGGAGTCGAACCCGGATCAATTGCTTGGAAGGCAACTATGCTACCGTTATACCACTCACGCTGGCCACTGGGAGTCGCCGGCACCTTTCCCGAAGAATTTCGTTCGACCAAAGCGAGTCTAGCAGACGTCCTTTCGGAAAAATGTCGAGCCTTCGCCTGTTCGAAAGACCGGCTAGAACGATGACCACGTCGAACGAACTTAATCTCGATCATTCGTTGAATCGGGCCAGCCCTCGGTCAGGCGGGGCTTCGAAAATTTCAAAACCTCTCGCTCGGACACGAGTGCGTGAGCCGGGAGTCGAACCCGGATCAATTGCTTGGAAGGCAACTATGCTACCGTTATACCACTCACGCTGGCCACTGGAAGTCGCCGGCACCTTTCCCGAAGAATTTCGCTCGACCAAAGCGACTCTAGCAGACGTCCTTTCGGATAAATGTCGAGCCTTCGCCTGTTCGAAAGACCGGCTAGAACGATGACCACGTCGAACGAACTTAATCTCGATCATTCGTTGAATCGGGCCAGCCCTCGGTCAGGCGGGGCTTCGAAAATTTCAAAACCTCTCGCTCGGACACGAGTGCGTGAGCCGGGAGTCGAACCCGGATCAATTGCTTGGAAGGCAACTATGCTACCGTTATACCACTCACGCTGGCCACTGGAAGTCGCCGGCACCTTTCCCGAAGAATTTCGCTCGACCAAAGCGACTCTAGCAGACGTCCTTTCGGAAAAATGTCGAGCCTTCGCCTGTTCGAAAGACCGGCTAGAACGATGACCACGTCGAACGAACTTAATCTCGATCATTCGTTGAATCGGGCCAGCCCTCGGTCAGGCTGGGCTTCGAAAATTTCAAAACCTCTCGCTCGGACACGAGTGCGTGAGCCGGGAGTCGAACCCGGATCAATTGCTTGGAAGGCAACTATGCTACCGTTATACCACTCACGCTGGCCACTGGAAGTCGCCGGCACCTTTCCCGAAGAATTTCGCTCGACCAAAGCGACTCTAGCAGACGTCCTTTCGGATAAATGTCGAGCCTTCGCCTGTTCGAAAGACCGGCTAGAACGATGACCACGTCGAACGAACTTAATCTCGATCATTCGTTGAATCGGGCCAGCCCTCGGTCAGGCGGGGCTTCGAAAATTTCAAAACCTCTCGCTCGGACACGAGTGCGTGAGCCGGGAGTCGAACCCGGATCAATTGCTTGGAAGGCAACTATGCTACCGTTATACCACTCACGCTGGCCACTGGAAGTCGCCGGCACCTTTCCCGAAGAATTTCGCTCGACCAAAGCGACTCTAGCAGACGTCCTTTCGGATAAATGTCGAGCCTTCGCCTGTTCGAAAGACCGGCTAGAACGATGACCACGTCGAACGAACTTAATCTCGATCATTCGTTGAATCGGGCCAGCCCACGGACAGGCGGGGCTTCGAAAATTTCAAAACCTCTCGCTCGGACACGAGTGCGTGAGCCGGGAGTCGAACCCGGATCAATTGCTTGGAAGGCAACTATGCTACCGTTATACCACTCACGCTGGCCACTGGAAGTCGCCGGCACCTTTCCCGAAGAATTTCGCTCGACCAAAGCGACTCTAGCAGACGTCCTTTCGGAAAAATGTCGAGCCTTCGCCTGTTCGAAAGACCGGCTAGAACGATGACCACGTCGAACGAACTTAATCTCGATCATTCGTTGAATCGGGCCAGCCCTCGGTCAGGCGGGGCTTCGAAAATTTCAAAACCTCTCGCTCGGACACGAGTGCGTGAGCCGGGAGTCGAACCCGGATCAATTGCTTGGAAGGCAACTATGCTACCGTTATACCACTCACGCTGGCCACTGGAAGTCGCCGGCACCTTTCCCGAAGAATTTCGCTCGACCAAAGCGACTCTAGCAGACGTCCTTTCGGAAAAATGTCGAGCCTTCGCCTGTTCGAAAGACCGGCTAGAACGATGACCACGTCGAACGAACTTAATCTCGATCATTCGTTGAATCGGGCCAGCCCTCGGTCAGGCGGGGCTTCGAAAATTTCAAAACCTCTCGCTCGGACACGAGTGCGTGAGCCGGGAGTCGAACCCGGATCAATTGCTTGGAATGCAACTATGCTACCGTTATACCACTCACGCTGGCCACTGGAAGTCGCCGGCACCTTTCCCGAAGAATTTCGCTCGACCAAAGCGACTCTAGCAGACGTCCTTTCGGATAAATGTCGAGCCTTCGCCTGTTCGAAAGACCGGCTAGAACGATGACCACGTCGAACGAACTTAATCTCGATCATTCGTTGAATCGGGCCAGCCCTCGGTCAGGCGGGCTTCGAAAATTTCAAAACCTCTCGCTCGGACACGAGTGCGTGAGCCGGGAGTCGAACCCGGATCAATTGCTTGGAAGGCAACTATGCTACCGTTATACCACTCACGCTGGCCACTGGAAGTCGCCGGCACCTTCCCGAAGAATTTCGCTCGACCAAAGCGACTCTAGCAGACGTCCTTTCGGATAAATGTCGAGCCTTCGCCTGTTCGAAAGACCGGCTAGAACGATGACCACGTCGAACGAACTTAATCTCGATCATTCGTTGAATCGGGCCAGCCCTCGGTCAGGCGGGGCTTCGAAAATTTCAAAACCTCTCGCTCGGACACGAGTGCGTGAGCCGGGAGTCGAACCCGGATCAATTGCTTGGAAGGCAACTATGCTACCGTTATACCACTCACGCTGGCCACTGGAAGTCGCCGGCACCTTTCCCGAAGAATTTCGCTCGACCAAAGCGACTCTAGCAGACGTCCTTTCGGAAAAATGTCGAGCCTTCGCCTGTTCGAAAGACCGGCTAGAACGATGACCACGTCGAACGGAATATAGTCGTGAAGTGGTTGAATCGGGCCAGCCCTCGGTCAGGCGGGGCTTCGAAAATTTCAAAACCGCTCGCTCGTGCGCGTGTGCGTGAGCCGGGAGTCGAACCCGGATCAATTGCTTGGAAGGCAACTATGCTACCGTAAAACCACTCACGCTGGCCACTGGAAGTCGCCGGCACCTTTCCCGAAGAATTTCGCTCGACCAAAGCGACTCTAGCAGACGTCCTTTCGGAAAAATGTCGAGCCTTCGCCTGTTCGAAAGACCGGCTAGAACGATGACCACGTCGAACGAACTTAATCTCGATCATTCGTTGAATCGGGCCAGCCCTCGGTCAGGCGGGGCTTCGAAAATTTCAAAACCTCTCGCTCGGACACGAGTGCGTGAGCCGGGAGTCGAACCCGGATCAATTGCTTGGAAGGCAACTATGCTACCGTTATACCACTCACGCTGGCCACTGGAAGTCGCCGGCACCTTTCCCGAAGAATTTCGCTCGACCAAAGCGACTCTAGCAGACGTCCTTTCGGAAAAATGTCGAGCCTTCGCCTGTTCGAAAGACCGGCTAGAACGATGACCACGTCGAACGAACTTAATCTCGATCATTCGTTGAATCGGGCCAGCCCTCGGTCAGGCGGGGCTTCGAAAATTTCAAAACCTCTCGCTCGCACACGAGAGCGTGAGCCGGGAGTCGAACCCGGATCAATTGCTTGGAAGGCAACTATGCTACCGTTATACCACTCACGCTGGCCACTGGAAGTCGCCGGCACCTTTCCCGAAGAATTTCGCTCGACCAAAGCGACTCTAGCAGACGTCCTTTCGGAAAAATGTCGAGCCTTCGCCTGTTCGAAAGACCGGCTAGAACGGATGACCACGTCGAACGAACTTAATCTCGATTCATTCGTTGAATCGGGCCAGCCCTCGGTCAGGCGGGGCTTCGAAAATTTCAAAACCTCTCGCTCGGACACGAGTGCGTGAGCCGGGAGTCCGAACCCGGATCAATTGCTTGGAAGGCAACTATGCTAAACGTTATACCACTCGCGATGGCCACTGGAAGTCGCCGGCACCTTTCCCGAAGGATTGCGCTCGACCAAAGCGACTCTAGCAGACGTCCCTTTCGGAAAAATGTCGAGCCTTCGCCTGTTCGAAATGACCGGCTAGAACGATGACCACGTCGAACGAACTTAATCTCGATCATTCGTTGAATCGGGCCAGCCCTCGGTCAGGCGGGGCTTCGAAAATTTCAAAACCTCTCGCTCGGACACGAGTGCGTGAGCCGGGAGTCGAACCCGGATCAATTGCTTGGAAGGCAACTATGCTACCGTTATACCACTCACGCTGGCCACTGGAAGTCGCCGGCACCTTTCCCGAAGAATTTCGCTCGACCAAAGCGACTCTAGCAGACGTCCTTTCGGAAAAATGTCGAGCCTTCGCCTGTTCGAAAGACCGGCTAGAATGACGAACCAGTAGTACGAACTTAATCTCGATCATTCGTTGAATCGGGCCAGCCCTCGGTCAGGCGGGGCTTCGAAAATTTCAAAACCTCTCGCTCGGACACGAGTGCGTGAGCCGGGAGTCGAACCCGGATCAATTGCTTGGAAGGCAACTATGCTACCGTTATACCACTCACGCTGGCCACTGGAAGTCGCCGGCACCTTTCCCGAAGAATTTCGCTCGACCAAAGCGACTCTAGCAGACGTCCCTTTCGGAAAATGTCGAGCCTTCGCCTGTTCGAAAGACCGGCTAGAACGATGACCACGTCGAACGAACTTAATCTCGATCATTCGTTGAATCGGGCCTTCCCTAGGTCTTGCGGTGTTTAGAATTTTTCAATACCTCTCGCTCGGACACGAGTGCGTGAGCCGGGAGTCGAACCCGGATCAATTGCTTGGAAGGCAACTATGCTACCGTTATACCACTCCCGCTGGCCACTGGATGTCGCCGTCACCTTTCCCGAAGAATTTCGCTCGACCAAAGCGACTCTAGCAGACGTCCTTTCGGAAAAATGTCGAGCCTTCGCCTGTTCGAAAGACCGGCTAGAACGATGACCACGTCGAACGAACTTAATCTCGATCATTCGTTGAATCGGGCCAGCCCTCGGTCAGGCGGGGCTTCGAAAATTTCAAAACCTCTCGCTCGGACACGAGTGCGTGAGCCGGGAGTCGAACCCGGATCAATTGCTTGGAAGGCAACTATGCTACCGTTATACCACTCACGCTGGCCACTGGAAGTCGCCGGCACCTTTCCCGAAGAATTTCGCTCGACCAAAGCGACTCTAGCAGACGTCCTTTCGGAAAAATGTCGAGCCTTCGCCTGTTCGAAAGACCGGCTAGAACGATGACCCCGGCGAACGAACTTAATCTCGATCATTCGTTGAATCGGGCCAGCCCTCGGTCAGGCGGGGCTTCGAAAATTTCAAAACCTCTCGCTCGGACACGAGTTGGTTTGAGGTGAGTCGAACGCTGATCATTTGCTTGGAAGGCAACTATGCTACCGTTATACCACTCACGCTGGCCACTGGAAGTCGCCGGCACCTTTCCCGAAGAATTTCGCTCTACCAACGCGACTCTAGCAGGACGTCCTTTCGGAAAAATGTCGAGCCTTCGCCTGTTCGAAAGACCGGCTAGAACGATGACCACGTCGAACGAACTTAATCTCGATCATTCGTTGAATCGGGCCAGCCCTCGGTCAGGCGGGGCTTCGAAAATTTCAAAACCTCTCGCTCGGACACGAGTGCGTGAGCCGGGAGTCGAACCCGGATCAATTGCTTGGAAGGCAACTATGCTACCGTTATACCACTCACGCTGGCCAGTGGAAGTCGCCGGCACCTTTCCCGAAGAATTTCGCTCGACCAAAGCGACTCTAGCAGACGTCCTTTCGGATAAATGTCGAGCCTTCGCCTGTTCGAAAGACCGGCTAGAACGATGACCACGTCGAACGAACTTAATCTCGATCATTCGTTGAATCGGGCCAGCCCTCGGTCAGGCGGGGCTTCGAAAATTTCAAAACCTCTCGCTCGGACACGAGTGCGTGAGCCGGGAGTCGAACCCGGATCAATTGCTTGGAAGGCAACTATGCTACCGTTATACCACTCACGCTGGCCACTGGAAGTCGCCGGCACCTTTCCCGAAGAATTTCGCTCGACCAAAGCGACTCTAGCAGACGTCCTTTTCGGAAAAATGTCGAGCCTTCGCCTGTTCGCAAGACGCCCCAGAACGCTGACCACGACGAACGAACTTAATCACGATCATTGGTTTTATCGGGCCTGACATCGGTCTGGCGGGGCTTGTATTTTTTTAATACCTCTCGCTCGGACACGAGTGCGTGAGCCGGGAGTCGAACCCGGATCAATTGCTTGGAAGGCAACTATGCTACCGTTATACCACTCACGCTGGCCACTGGAAGGTCGCCGGCACCTTTCCCGAAGAAATTCGCTCGACCAAAGCGACTCTAGCGACGTCCTTTCGGAAAAATGTCGAGCCTTCGCCTGTTCGAAAGACCGGCTAGAACGATGACCACGTCGAACGAACTTAATCTCGATCATTCGTTGAATCGGGCCAGCCCTCGGTCAGGCGGGGCTTCGAAAATTTCAAAACCTCTCGCTCGGACACGAGTGCGTGAGCCGGGAGTCGAACCCGGATCAATTGCTTGGAAGGCAACTATGCTACCGTTATACCACTCACGCTGGCCACTGGAAGTCGCCGGCACCTTTCCCGAAGAATTTCGCTCGACCAAAGCGACTCTAGCAGACGTCCTTTCGGAAAAATGTCGAGCCTTCGCCTGTTCGAAAGACCGGCTAGAACGATGACCACGTCGAACGAACTTAATCTCGATCATTCGTTGAATCGGGCCAGCCCTCGGTCAGGCGGGGCTTCGAAAATTTCAAAACCTCTCGCTCGGACCCGAGTGCGTGAGCCGGGAGTCGAACCCGGATCAATTGCTTGGAAGGCAACTATGCTACCGTTATACCACTCACGCTGGCCACTGGAAGTCGCCGGCACCTTTCCCGAAGAATTTCGCTCGACCAAAGCGACTCTAGCAGACGTCCTTTCGGATAAATGTCGAGCCTTCGCCTGTTCGAAAGACCGGCTAGAACGATGACCACGTCGAACGAACTTATTCTCGATCATTCGTTTGAATCGGGCCAGCCCTCGGTCAGGCGGGGCTTTCGAAAATTTCAAAACCTCTCGCTCGGACACGTGTGCGTGAGCCGGGAGTCGAACCCGTATAATTTGCTTGGAAGGCAACTATGCTACGTTTATACCACTCACGCTGGCCAGTGGAAGTCGCCGGCACCTTTCCCGAAGAATTTCGCTCGACCAAAGCGACTCTAGCAGACGTCCTTTCGGAAAAATGTCGAGCCTTCGCCTGTTCGAAAGACCGGCTAGAACGATGACCACGTCGAACGAACTTAATCTCGATCATTCGTTGAATCGGGCCAGCCCTCGGTCAGGCGGGGCTTCGAAAATTTCAAAACCTCTCGCTCGGACACGAGTGCGTGAGCCGGGAGTCGAACCCGGATCAATTGCTTGGAAGGCAACTATGCTACCGTTATACCACTCACGCTGGCCAGTGGAAGTCGCCGGCACCTTTCCCGAAGAATTTCGCTCGACCAAAGCGACTCTAGCAGACGTCCTTTCGGAAAAATGTCGAGCCTTCGCCTGTTCGAAAGACCGGCTAGAACGATGACCACGTCGAACGAACTTAATCTCGATCATTCGTTGAATCGGGCCAGCCCTCGGTCAGGCGGGGCTTCGAAAATTTCAAAACCTCTCGCTCGGACACGAGTGCGTGAGCCGGGAGTCGAACCCGGATCAATTGCTTGGAAGGCAACTATGCTACCGTTATACCACTCACGCTGGCCACTGGATGTCGCCGGCACCTTTCCCGAATATTTTCGCTCGACCAACGCGACTCTAGCAGACGTCCTTTCGGATAAATGTCGAGCCTTCGCCTGTTCGAAAGACCGGCTAGAACGATGACCACGTCGAACGAACTTAATCTCGATCATTCGTTGAATCGGGCCAGCCCTCGGTCAGGCGGGGCTTCGAAAATTTCAAAACCTCTCGCTCGGACACGAGTGCGTGAGCCGGGAGTCGAACCCGGATCAATTGCTTGGAAGGCAACTATGCTACCGTTATACCACTCACGCTGGCCACTGGAAGTCGCCGGCACCTTTTTCCCGAAGAATTTCGCTCGACCAAAGCGACTCTAGCAGACGTCCTTTCGGAATAAATGTCGAGCCTTCGCCTGTTCGAAAGACCGGCTAGAACGATGACCACGTCGAACGAACTTAATCTCGATCATTCGTTGAATCGGGCCAGCCCTCGGTCAGGCGGGGCTTCGAAAATTTCAAAACCTCTCGCTCGGACACGAGTGCGTGAGCCGGGAGTCGAACCCGGATCAATTGCTTGGAAGGCAACTATGCTACCGTTATACCACTCACGCTGGCCACTGGAAGTCGCCGGCACCTTTCCCGAAGAATTTCGCTCGACCAAAGCGACTCTAGCAGACGTCCTTTCGGAAAAATGTCGAGCCTTCGCCTGTTCGAAAGACCGGCTAGAACGATGACCACGTCGAACGAACTTAATCTCGATCATTCGTTGAATCGGGCCAGCCCTCGGTCATGCGGGGCTTCGAAAATTTCAAAACCTCTCGCTCGGACACGAGTGCGTGAGCCGGGAGTCGAACCCGGATGAATTTTGTTGTTAGGCTTGTATGCTACCGTTATACCACTCACGCTGGCCACTGGAAGTCGCCGGCACCTTTCCCGAAGAATTTCGCTCGACCAAAGCGACTCTAGCAGACGTCCTTTCGGAAAAATGTCGAGCCTTCGCCTGTTCGAAAGACCGGCTAGAACGATGACCACGTCGAACGAACTTAATCTCGATCATTCGTTGAATCGGGCCAGCCCTCGGTCAGGCGGGGCTTCGAAAATTTCAAAACCTCTCGCTCGGACACGAGTGCGTGAGCCGGGAGTCGAACCCGGATCAATTGCTTGGAAGGCAACTATGCTACCGTTATACCACTCACGCTGGCCACTGGAAGTCGCCGGCACCTTTCCCGAAGAATTTCGCTCGACCAAAGCGACTCTAGCAGACGTCCTTTCGGAAAAATGTCGAGCCTTCGCCTGTTCGAAAGACCGGCTAGAACGATGACCACGTCGAACGAACTTAATCTCGATCGGCTCGAATCGGGCCAGCCCTCGGTCAGGCGGGGCTTCGAAAATTTCAAAACCAATCCGGAGGTCTAGAGTTGTTGAGCCGGGAGTCGAACCCGGATCAATTGCTTGGAAGGCAACTATGCTACCGTTATACCACTCACGCTGGCCACTGGAAGTCGCCGGCACCTTTCCCGAAGAATTTCGCTCGACCAAAGCGACTCTAGCAGACGTCCTTTCGGAAAAATGTCGAGCCTTCGCCTGTTCGAAAGACCGGCTAGAACGATGACCACGTCGAACGAACTTAATCTCGATCAAAACGAGAAACGGTCCAGCCCACGGTCAGGCGGGGCGTCGAAAATTTCAAAACCTCTCGCTTCGGACACGAGTGCGTGAGCCATGAGTCGACCTGGATCAATTGCTTGGAAGGCAACTATGCTACCGTTATACCACTCACGCTGGCCACTGGAAGTCGCCGGCACCTTTCCCGAAGAATTTCGCTCGACCAAAGCGACTCTAGCAGACGTCCTTTCGGATAAATGTCGAGCCTTCGCCTGTTCGAAAGACCGGCTAGAACGATGACCACGTCGAACGAACTTAATCTCGATCATTCGTTGAATCGGGCCAGCCCTCGGTCAGGCGGGCTTCGAAAATTTCAAAACCTCTCGCTCGGACACGAGTGCGTGAGCCGGGAGTCGAACCCGGATCAATTGCTTGGAAGGCAACTATGCTACCGTTATACCACTCACGCTGGCCAGTGGAAGTCGCCGGCACCTTTCCCGAAGAATTTCGCTCGACCAAAGCGACTCTAGCAGACGTCCTTTCGGATAAATGTCGAGCCTTCGCCTGTTCGAAAGACCGGCTAGAACGATGACCACGTCGAACGAACTTAATCTCGATCATTCGTTGAATCGGGCCAGCCCTCGGTCAGGCGGGGCTTCGAAAATTTCTAATCCTCTCGCTCGGACACGAGTGCGTGTTGCGGGAGTCGAACCCGGATCAATTGCTTGGAAGGCAACTATGCTACCGTTATACCACTCACGCTGGCCACTGGAAGTCGCCGGCACCTTTCCCGAAGAATTTCGCTCGACCAAAGCGACTCTAGCAGACGTCCTTTCGGAAAAATGTCGAGCCTTCGCCTGTTCGAAAGACCGGCTAGAACGATGACCACGTCGAACGAACTTAATCTCGATCATTCGTTGAATCGGGCCAGCCCTCGGTCAGGCGGGGCTTCGAAAATTTCAAAACCTCTCGCTCGGACACGAGTGCGTGAGCCGGGAGTCGAACCCGGATCAATTGCTTGGAAGGCAACTATGCTACCGTTATACCACTCACGCTGGCCACTGGAAGTCGCCGGCACCTTTCCCGAAGAATTTCGCTCGACCAAAGCGACTCTAGCAGACGTCCTTTCGGAAAAATGTCGAGCCTTCGCCTGTTCGAAAGACCGGCTAGAACGATGACCACGTCGAACGAACTTAATCTCGATCATTCGTTGAATCGGGCCAGCCCTCGGTCAGGCGGGGCTTCGAAAATTTCAAAACCTCTCGCTCGGACACGAGTGCGTGAGCCGGGAGTCGAACCCGGATCAATTGCTTGGAAGGCAACTATGCTACCGTTATACCACTCACGGTGGCCACTGGATGTCGCCGGCACCTTTCCCGAAGAATTTCGCTCGACCAAAGCGACTCTAGCAGACGTCCTTTCGGAAAAATGTCGAGCCTTCGCCTGTTCGAAAGACCGGCTAGAACGATGACCACGTCGAACAAACTTAATCTCGATCATTCGTTGAATCGGTCAGGCGGGGCTTCGAAAATTTCAAAACCTCTCGCTCTGACACGAGTGCGTGAGCCGGGAGTCGAACCCGGATCAATTGCTTGGAAGGCAACTATGCTACCGTTATACCACTCACGCTGGCCACTGGAAGTCGCCGGCACCTTTCCCGAAGAATTTCGCTCGACCAAAGCGACTCTAGCAGACGTCCTTTCGGAAAAATGTCGAGCCTTCGCCTGTTCGAAAGACCGGCTAGAACGATGACCACGTCGAACGAACTTAATCTCGATCATTCGTTGAATCGGGCCAGCCCTCGGTCAGGCGGGGCTTCGAAAATTTCAAAACCTCTCGCTCGGACACGAGTGCGTGAGCCGGGAGTCGAACCCGGATCAATTGCTTGGAAGGCAACTATGCTACCGTTATACCACTCACGCTGGCCACTGGATGTCGCGGGCACCTTTCCCTATGATTTTCGCTCGACCAAAGCGACTCTAGCAGACGTCCTTTCGGAATAATGTCGAGCCTTCGCCTGTTCGAAAGACCGGCTAGAACGATGACCACGTCGAACGAACTTAATCTCGATCATTCGTTGAATCGGGCCAGCCCTCGGTCAGGCGGGGCTTCGAAAATTTCAAAACCTCTCGCTCGGACACGAGTGCGTGAGCCGGGAGTCGAACCCGGATCAATTGCTTGGAAGGCAACTATGCTACCGTTATACCACTCACGCTGGCCACTGGAAGTCGCCGGCACCTTTCCCGAAGAATTTCGCTCGACCAAAGCGACTCTAGCAGACGTCCTTTCGGATAAATGTCGAGCCTTCGCCTGTTCGAAAGACCGGCTAGAACGATGACCACGTCGAACGAACTTAATCTCGATCATTCGTTGAATCGGGCCATCCCCCTCGGTCAGGCGGGGCTTCGAAAATTTCAAAACCTCTCGCTCGGACACGAGTGCGTGAGCCGGGAGTCGAACCCGGATCAATTGCTTGGAAGGCAACTATGCTACCGTTATACCACTCACGCTGGCCACTGGAAGTCGCCGGCACCTTTCCCTAATATTTTCGCTCGACCAAAGCGACTCTAGCAGACGTCCTTTCGGAAAAATGTCGAGCCTTCGCCTGTTCGAAAGACCGGCTAGAACGATGACCACGTCGAACGAACTTAATCTCGATCATTCGTTGAATCGGGCCAGCCCTCGGTCAGGCGGGGCTTCGAAAATTTCAAAACCTCTCGCTCGGACACGAGTGCGTGAGCCGGGAGTCGAACCCGGATCAATTGCTTGGATGTCTTCTTTTCTTACGTTTGAACACGCTAGCTGGCCACTGGAAGTCGCCGGCACCTTTCCCGAAGAATTTCGCTCGACCAAAGCGACCTCTAGCAGGACGTCCCTTTCGGAATAAATGTCCGAGCGTTCGCCTGTTCGAAAGACCGGCTAGAACGATGACCATCGTCGAACGAACTTAATCTCGATCATTCGTTGAATCGGGACACGCCCTCGGTCAGGGCGGGGCTTCGAAAATTTCAAAACCTACTCTCTCGCTCGGAACACGACGTGCGTTGAGCCGGGAGTCGAACCCGGATCAATTGCTTGGAAGGCAAAACTATGCTATCCGTTATACCACTCACGCTGGCCACTGGAAGTCGCCGGCACCTTTCCCGAAGAATTTCGCCTCGACCAAAGCGACTTACCTAGAAGACGTCCCTTTCCGGAAATGTCCGAGCCTTCGGGGGGGGGGCCGTGTTCGAAAGACCGGCTAGAACGATGACTACGTCGAAACGAACTTAATCTCGATCATTCGTTGAATCGGGCCAGCCCTCCGGTCAGGCTGTGGCTTCGAAAACTTTCAAAACACCTCCTCGCCTCGGACACGAGTGCGTGAGCCGGGATTCGAACCCGGATCAATTGCCTTGGAAGGCAACGTATGCTACCGTTATAAACCACATCCACGCTGGCCACTGGAAGTCGCCGGCACCTTTTCCCGAAGAATTTCGCTCGACCAAAGCGACTCTAGCAGACAGTCCTTTTCGGATAAATGTCGAGCCCTTCGCCTGTCCCCCCCCCCTCGAAAGACCGGCTAGAACGATGACCACGTAACGAACGAACTTAATCTCGATCATTCGTTGAAATCGGGCCAGCCCTCGCTCAGGCGGGGCTTCGAAAATTTCAAAACCTCTCGCTCGGACACGAGTGCGTGAGCCGGGAGTCGAACCCCGCGATCAATTGCTTGGAAGGCAACTATGCTACCGTTATACCACTCACGCTGGCCACTGGAAGTCGCCGCACCTTTCCCGAAGAAATGCGCTCGACCAAGAAGGCGAACTCGAGCAGGAACGTCCTTTCGGAAAAATGTTCGAGCCTTCCCTTTCGCCTGTTCGAAAGACCACGGCTAGGAACGTATGACAACCGGTCGAACGAACTTCAATCTCGAGCACTTCGTTGAATCGGGCCAGCCCTCGGTCAGGCGGGGCTTCGAAAATTTCAAAACCTCTCGCTCGGACACGAGTGCGTGGAGCCGGGAGTCGAACCCGGATCAATTTCTTGGAAGGCAACTATTGCTGACCGTTATACCACTCACGCTGGCCACTGGAAGTCGCCGGCACCATACCCGAAGAATTTCGCTCCGACCAAAAGCGACTCTAGCAGACGTCCTTTCGGATAAATGTCGAGGCCTTCGCCTGTTCGAAAGAGCGGCTAGAACGATGACCACGTCGAAGCGAACTTAATCTCGATCACTTCGTTGAATCGGCCAGCCCTCGGTCAGGCGGGGCTTCCGAAAATTTGCAAAACCTCTCGCTCGGACACGAGTGGAGTGAGCCGGGAGTCGAACCCGCGATTCAATTGCTTGGAAGGCAAACTATGCTACCGTTATACCACTCACGCTGGCCACTGGACAGTCGCCGGCACCTTTCCCGAAGAATTTCGCTCGACCAAAGCGACTCTAGCAGCGACGTCCTTTCGGATACAATGTCGAGCCCTTCGCCTGTTCGAAAAAAGACCGGCTAGAACGATGACTCACGTCGAACGACTTAATCTCGAATCATTCGTTGCAATCGGGCCCAAGCCCTCCGGTCAGGCGGGGCCTTCGAAAATTTCAAAACCGTCTCGCTCGGACACGAGTGCGTGAGCCGGGAGTCGAAACCCGGATCAATTGCTTGGAAGGCAAAAACTATGCTACCGTTTATACCAAATCACGCTGGCCAGTGGAGTCGCCGGCACCTTTCCCGAAGAATTTTCGCTCGACCAAAGCGACTCTAGCAGACCGTCCTTTCGGAAAAATGTCGAGCCTTCGCCCTGTTCGAAAGGACCGGCTTAGAACGATGACCCACGTCGAAACGAACTTAAAATTCTCGATCATTCGTTGAATTCGGGGCCAGCCCTCGGTCAGGCGGGGCTTCGAAAATTTCCCCCAAAACCCTCTCGCTCGGACACGAGTGCGGTGAGCCGGGAGTCGAACACGGATCAATTGCTTGGAAGGCAACTATGCTACCGTTATACCACCGTCACGCTGGCCACTGGACAGTCGCCGGCACCTTTCCCGAAGAATTTCGCTCGACCCAAAGCGACTCTAGCACGGCGTCCTTTCGGATAAATGTCCGAGCCTGCGCCCTGTTCGAAAGACCGGCTAGAACGATTGACCACGGCGAAAACGAACTTAATCGCGATCATTCGTTTAATCGGGCCAGCTCCTCGGTCAGTCGGGGCTTCGATAATTTCAAAACCTCTCGCTCGGACACGAGTGCGTGAGCCGGGAGTCGAACCCGGATCAATTGCTTGGAAGGCAACTATGCTACCGTTATAACCACTGCACGGCTGGCCACTGGAAAGTCGCCTGGCACCTTTATCCCGAAGAATTTCGCCTCGACCAAAGCGACTCTAGCAGACGTCCTTTCGGGAAAAATGTCGAGCGACTTCGCCTGTTTCGAAAGGACGCGGCTAGAACGATGACCACGTCGTAACGAAACTTAATCTCTGATCATTCGTTGAATCGGGCCAGCCCTCGGTCAGGCGGGGGCTTCGAAAATTTCAAAACCTCTCGCTCGGACACGGTATTGCGTGAGCCGGGTAGTCCGAACCCGGATTCAATTGCTTGGAAGGCAACTATGCTACCGTTATACCACTCACGCTGGCCACTGGAAAGTTCGCCGGCACCTTTCCCCGAAGAATTTCGCTCGACCAAAGCGACTCTAAGCAGACGTCCTTTCGGAAAAATGTCGAGCCTTGCGCCTGTTCGAAAGACCGGCTAGAACGATGAACCATCGTCGAACGAACTTAACTCTCGATCATTCGTTTGAAGTCGGGCCAGCCCTCGGTCAGGCGGGGCTTCGAAAATTTCAAAACCTCTCGCTCGGACCCACGAGTGTCGTGAGCCGAGAGTCGAACCCGGATCAATTGCGTTTGGAAGGCAACTATGCTACCGTTATACCACTCACGCTGGCCACTGGAAGTCGCCGGCACCTTTCCCGAAGAATTTCGCTCGACCAAAGCGACTCTAGCAGACGTCCTTTCGGAAAAATGTCGAGCCTTCGCCTGTTCGAAAGACCGGCTAGAACGATGACCACGTCGAACAAACTTAATCTCGATCATTCGTTGAATCGGTCAGGCGGGGCTTCGAAAATTTCAAAACCTCTCGCTCTGACACGAGTGCGTGAGCCGGGAGTCGAACCCGGATCAATTGCTTGGAAGGCAACTATGCTACCGTTATACCACTCACGCTGGCCAGTGGAAGTCGCCGGCACCTTTCCCGAAGAATTTCGCTCGACCAAAGCGACTCTAGCAGACGTCCTTTCGGAAAAATGTCGAGCCTTCGCCTGTAAGAAAGAACCTCAAGAAAGATGACCACGTCGAACGAACTTAATCTCGATCATTCGTTGAATCGGGCCAGCCCTCGGTCAGGCGGGGCTTCGAAAATTTCAAAACCTCTCGCTCGGACACGAGTGCGTGAGCCGGGAGTCGAACCCGGATCAATTGCTTGGAAGGCAACTATGCTACCGTTATACCACTCACGCTGGCCACTGGAAGTCGCCGGCACCTTTCCCGAAGAATTTCGCTCGACCAAAGCGACTCTAGCAGACGTCCTTTCGGAAAAATGTCGAGCCTTCGCCTGTTCGAAAGACCGGCTAGAACGATGACCACGTCGAACGAACTTATTCTCGATCATTCGTTGAATCGGGCCAGCCCTCGGTCAGGCGGGGCTTCGAAAATTTCAAAACCTCTCGCTCGGACACGAGTGCGTGAGCCGGGAGTCGAACCCGGATCAAGTTCTTCGGATCCAACTATGCTACCGTTATACCACTCACGCTGGCCACTGGAAGTCGCCGGCACCTTTCCCGAAGAATTTCGCTCGACCAAAGCGACTCTAGCAGACGTCCTTTCGGAAAAATGTCGAGCCTTCGCCTGTTCGAAAGACCGGCTAGAACGATGACCACGTCGAACGAACTTAATCTCGATCATTCGTTGAATCGGGCCAGCCCTCGGTCAGGCGGGGCTTCGAAAATTTCAAAACCTCTCGCTCGGACACGAGTGCGTGAGCCGGGAGTCGAACCCGGATCAATTGCTTGGAAGGCAACTATGCTACCGTTATACCACTCACGCTGGCCACTGGAAGTCGCCGGCACCTTTCCCGAAGAATTTCGCTCGACCAAAGCGACTCTAGCAGACGTCCTTTCGGAAAAATGTCGAGCCTTCGCCTGTTCGAAAGACCGGCTAGAACGATGACCACGTCGAACGAACTTACTCTCGATCATTCGTTGAATCGGGCCAGCCCTCGGTCAGGCGGGGCTTCGAAATTTCAAAACCTCTCGCTCGGACACGAGTGCGTGAGCCGGGAGTCGAACCCGGATCAATTGCTTGGAAGGCAACTATGCTACCGTTATACCACTCACGCTGGCCACTGGAAGTCGCCGGAACCTTTCCCTAATAATTTCGCTCGACCAAAGCGACTCTAGCAGACGTCCTTTCGGATAAATGTCGAGCCTTCGCCTGTTCGAAAGACCGGCTAGAACGATGACCACGTCGAACGAACTTAATCTCGATCATTCGTTGAATCGGGCCAGCCCTCGGTCAGGCGGGGCTTCGAAAATTTCAAAACCTCTCGCTCGGACACGAGTGCGTGAGCCGGGAGTCGAACCCGGATCAATTGCTTGGAAGGAGACGTTGCAACCGTTATACCACGCACGCGGGCCACTGGAAGTCGCCGGCACCTTTCCCGAGGAATTTTTGCGCTCGACCATAAGCGACTCTAGAGCAGACGGTCCCTTTCGGCTAAAATGTCGAGCACTTCGCCTGTTTCGAAAGACGGCTAGGAACGGATGACCACGTCGAACGAACTTAATAATCTCGATCATTCGTTGAATCGGGCCAGCCCTCCCGGTCAGGCGGGGCTTTCGAAATTTCAAGAAACCTCTCGCTCGGACACGAGTGCGTGAGCCTGGAGTCGAACCCGGATCAATTGCTTGGAAGGCAACAACTATGCTACCGTTATACCACTCACGCTGGCCACTGAAAGTCGCCGGCACCTTTCACGAAGAATTTCGCTCGGACCAAAGCGACTCTAGCAGACGTCCTTTCGGATAAATGTCGAGCCCATTCGCCTGTTCGAAAAGACCGGCTAGAACGATTGACCACGTCGAACGAAACTTTATCTCGATCGATTTTCGTTGAATCGGGCCAGCCCTCCGTCAGGCGGGCTTTCGAAAATTTCAAAAACCTCTCGCTCGGACACGAGTGCGTGAGCCGGGAGTCGAACCCGGATCAATTTGCTTGGAAGGCAACTATGCTGACCGTTTATACACACTCACGCTGGGCCCTGGAAGTCGCCGGCACCTTTCCCGAGGAATTTCGCATGACCAAAGCGACTCCTAGCAGACGTCCTTTCGGAAAAATGTCGGCCCTTCGCCTGTTTCGAAAGACCGGCTAGAACGATGACCACGTCGAACGAACTTAATCTCGATCATTCGTTGAATCGGGCCAGCCCTCGGTCAGGCGGGGCTTCGAAAAATTTCAAAACCTCTCGCTCGGACCACGAGTGCGTGAGCCGGGAGTCGAACCCGGATCAATTGCTTGGAAGGCAACTATGCTAAACCGTTATACCACTCACGACTGGCCACTGGAAAGTCGCCGGCACCTTTCCCGAAGAATTTCGCTCGACCAAAGCCGACTCTAGCATGACGTCCTTTCGGAAAAATGTCGAGCCCTTCGCCTGTTTCGAAAGACCGGCTAGAACGATGACCACGTCCGAACGAACTTAATCTCGATCATTCGTTGAATCGGGCCAGCCCTCGGTCATGCGGGGCTTCGAAAATTTCAAACAAACTCTCGCTCGGACACGAGTGCGTGAAGCCGGGAGTCCGAACCCGGATCAATTGCTTGGAAGGCAACTATGCTACCGTTATACCACTCACCGCTGGCCACTGGAAGTCGCCCGGCACCTTTCCCCGAAGAATTTCGCTCGACCAAAGCGACTCTAGCAGACGTCCTTTCGCTAAATGGTCGAGCCTTACAGGGAATGTTCGAAAGACCGGCTAGAACGATGACCACGTCGAACTAACTTAATCTCGATCATTCGTTGAATCGTGCCAGCCCTCGGTCAGGCGGGGATTCGAAAATTTCAAAACCTCTCGCTCGGACACGAGTGCGTGAGCCGGGAGTAGAACCCGGATCAATTGCTTGGAAGGGCAACTATGCTACCGTTATACCATCACACGCTGGCAACTGGAAGTCGCCGGCAACTTTCCCGCAAGATTTTCGCTCGACCAAAGCGACTCTAGCAGACGTCCCTTTCGGAAAAATGTCGAGCCTTCGCCTGTTCGAAAGACCGGCTAGAACGATGACCACGTCGAACGGAACTTAATCTCGATCATAATCGTTGAATCGGGCCAGCCCTCGGTCAGGCGGGGCTTCGAAAATTTCAAAACCTCTCGCTCGGACACGAGTGCGTGAGCCGGGGAGTCTGAACCCGGATCAATTGCTTGGACGGCAACTATGCTACCGTTATAACCACTCACGGCTGTCTACTTGAAGTCGCCGGCACCTTTCCCGAAGAATTTCGCTCGACCAAAGCGACTCTAGCAGACGTCCTTTCGGAAAAATGTCGAGCCCTTCGCCTGACGAAAGACCGGCTAGAACCGACGACCACGTCGAACGAACTTAATCTCGATCATTCGTTGAATCGGGCCAGCCCTCGGTCAGGCGGGGCTTCGAAAATTTCAAAACCTCTCGCGCGTACACGAGTGCGTGAGCCAGGAGTCGAACCCGGAATCAATTGCTTGGAAGGCAACTATGCTACCGTGTTATACCACTCACAGCTGGCCACTGGAATTTCGCCGGCAACCTTTCCACGAAGAATTTCGCTCGACCCGAAGCGACTCTAGCAGACGTCCTTTCGGAAAAATGTCGAGCCTTCGCCTGTTCGAAAGACCGGCGAGAACGATGACCCCGTCGAACGAACTTAATCTCGATCATTCGTTGAATCGGGCCAGCCCTCGTTCAGGCGGGGCGCTTCGAAAATTTCAAAACCTCTCGCTCGGACACGAGTGGCGTGAGCCGGGAGTCCGAACCCGGATCACTTGCTTGGAAGGCAACTATGCTACCGTTATACCACTCACGCTGGCCACTGGAAGTCGCCGGCACCTTTCCCGAAGAATTTCGCTCGACCAGAAAGCGACTCTAGAAGACGTCGAAAATCCTTTCGGTATAATGTCGAGCCTTCGACTGTTCGCAAGACCGTCTAGAAACGATGGACCACGTCCGAACGAACTTAATCTCGATCAGTCGTTGAATCGGGGCCAGCCCTCGGTCAGGCGGGGCTTCGGAAAATTTCCAAACTCTCTTCGCTCGGACACGAGTGCGTGAGCCGGCAGTCGAACCCGGATCAATTGCTTTGAAGGCAACTATGCTACCGTTATAAACACTCACCTCCTGGCCACTGGAAGTCGCCGGCACCTTTCCCGAAGAATTTCGCCTTCGACCAAAGCGACTCTAGCAGACGTCCTTTCGGAAAAATGTCGAGCCTTCGCCTGTTCGAAAGACCGGCTAGAACGATGACCCGAAGTCGAACGAACTTAATCTCGATCATTCGTTGAATCGGGCCAGCCCCTCCGTCAGGCGGGGCTTCTAAAATTTCAAACCCCCTCTCTCGGACACGAGTGCGTGAGCCGGGAGTCGAACCCGGATCAATTGCTTGGAAGGCAACTATGCTACCGTTATACCACTCACGCTGGCCACTGGAAGTCGCCGGCACCTTTCCCGAAGACTTTCGCTCGACGCAAGCGACTCTAGCAGTACAGTCCTTTCGGATAAAGGTCGAACCTTCGCCTGTTTCGAAGAACTACGGCTAGAACAGCATGACCACGTCGAACGAACTTAATCTCGATCATTCGTTGAATCGGGCCAGCCCTCGGTCAGGCGGGCCTTCGAAAATTTCAAAACCTCTCGCTCGGACGCGAGTGCGTGAGCCGGGAGTCGCACCCGGATCAATTGCTTGGAAGGCAACTATGCTAACCGTTTATTCCACTCACGCTGGCCACTGGAAGTCGCCGGCACCTTTCCCGAAGAATTTCGCTCGACCAAAGCGACTCTAGCAGACGTCCTTTCGGATAAATGTCGAGCCCTTCCGCCTGTTCGAAAGACCGGCTAGAACGATGACCACGTCGAACGAAACTTAATCTCGATCATTCGTTGAATCGGCCAAGCCCTCGGTCAGGCGGGGCTTCGAAAATTTCAAAACCTCTCGCTCGGACACGAGTGCGTGAGCCCGGGAGTCGAACCCGGATCAATTGCTTGGAAGGCAACTATTGCTACCGTTATACCACTCACGCTGGCCACTGGAAGTCGCCGGCACCTTTCCCGAAGAATTTCGCTCGACAAAAGCGAACTCTAGCGAGACGTCCTTTCGAAAAAAATGTCGAGTCCTTTCCCTGTTCGAAAGACCGGCTTAAACGATGACCCGTCGAACGTAACTTAATCCTCGATCATTCGTTGAATCGGGGGGGGGGCCAGCCCTCGGTCAGGCGGGGCTTCGAAAATTTCAAAACCTCTCGCTCGGACACGAGTGCGTGAGCCGGGAGTCGAAAACCCGGATCAATTGCTTGGAAGGCAACTATGCTACCGTTATATCCACTCACGCTGGCCACTGAGAAGTCGTCCGGCACCTTTCCCCGAAGAATTTCGCTCTCGAACCAAAGCGACTCTAGCAGACGTCCTTTCGGGAAAAATGGTCAGAGCCTTCGCCTGTTCGAAGAAAACCGGCTAGAACGATGACCAGTGCACGTCGAACGAACTTAATCCGCGATCCATTCGTTGAATCGGGCCAGCCCTCGGTCAGGCGGGGCTTCGAAAATTTCAAAACGCTCTCGCTTCTCGGACACGAGTTGCGTGAGCCGGGAGTCGAACCCGGATCAATTGCTTGGAAGGCAACTAATGCTAGCCGTATATAGCCACTCACGCTGGCCACTGGAAGTCGCCGGCACCTTTCCCGACGAATTTCGCTCGACCAAAGCGACTCTAGCAGAGACGTCCTTTCGGATAAATGTCGAGCCTTCGCCTTGTTCGAAAGACCGGCTAGAACGATGACCACGTCGAACGAACCTTAATCTCGATCGTGATGTGCGTTGAATCGGCGGGCCAGCCCTCGGTCAGGCGGGGCTTCGAAAATTTCAAAACCTCTCGCCTCGGACCGAGTGCGTGAGCCGGGAGGTCGAACCCGGATCAATTGCTTGGAAGGCAACTATCTGTTTCTACCGGTTATACCACTCACTGCTTGGGCCACTGTAAGTCCGCCGGCACCTTTCCCGAAGAATTTTTCGCTCAACCAAGCGACTCTAGCAGACGTCCTTTCGGAAAAAATGTCGAGCCCTTCGCCTGTTTCGAAAGACCGGCTAGAAACGATTGACCACGTCGAACGAACTTAATCTCGATCATTCGTTGAATCGGGCCAAGCCCCTCGGTCAGGCGGGGCTTTCGAAAACTTTCAAAACCTCTCGCTCGGACACGGAGTGGCGTGAGCCGGGAGTCGAACCCGGATCAATTGCTTGGAAGGGCAACTATGCTACCGTTATACCACTCACGCTGGCCACTGGAAGTCGCCGGCACCTTTCCCGAAGAATTTCGCTCGACCAAAGCGACTCTAGCAGACGTCCCTTTCGGAAAAATGTCGAGCCTTCGCCCTGTTCGAAAGACCGGCTAGGAACGATGACCACGTCGAACGAACTTAATCTCGATTCATTCGTTGAATCGGGCCAGCCCTCGGTCAGGCGGGGCTTCGAAAATTTCAAAACCTCTCGCTCGGACACGATTGCGTGAGCCGGAGTCGAACCCGGATCAATTGGCTTGGAAGGGTCAACTATGCTACCGTTATACCACTCACGCTGGCCACTGGAAGTCGCCGGCACCTTTCCCGAAAGAATTTCGCTCGACCAAAGCGAACTCTAGCAGGACTGTCCTTTTCGGAAAAATGTCGAGCCTTTCGCCTGTTCGAAAGACCGGCTAGAACGATGACCACGTCCGAACGAACTTTAATCTCGATCATTCGTTGAATCGGGCCAGCCCTCGGTTCGAGGCGTGGTCTTTCGAAAAATTTCAAAACCTCTCGCTCGACACGAGTGCGTGGAGCCGGGAGTCGAACCCGGAATCAATTGCTTGGAAGGCAACTATGCTACCGTTATACCACTCACGCTGGCCACTGGAAGTCGCCGGCCACCTTTCCCGAAGAATTTCGCTCGACCAAAGCGATCTCTAGCAGACGTCCTTTCGGAAAAATGTCGAGCCTTCGCCTGTTCGAAAAGACCGGCTAGCAAACGATGACACACGTCGAACGGAACTTAAATCTCTCGATCATTCGATTGAATTCGGGCCAGCCCTCGGTCAGGCGGGGCTTCGATAAATTTCCAAAAACCTCTCGCTTCGGACACGAGTGCGTGAGGCCGGGA
The DNA here is from genome assembly GCA_034509925.1 of Hirudinaria manillensis. Taxonomy (NCBI): domain Eukaryota; kingdom Metazoa; phylum Annelida; class Clitellata; order Hirudinida; family Hirudinidae; genus Hirudinaria; species Hirudinaria manillensis. The sequence continues at coordinate 3,422,400 of CM067526.1, read as the reverse complement.
GTCGAACCCGGATTCACATTGCTTGGACAGGCAACTATGTGCTACCGTTATACCGGCCGTCACGGCTGGCCACTGGAAGTCCGCCGGCACCTTTCCCGAAGAATTTCGCTCGAAACCAAAGCGACTCCTAGCAGACGTCCTTTCGGAAAAAATGTCGAGCCTTCGCCTGTTCGAAAGACCGGCTTAGAACGAATGACGCACGTCGAACGAACTTCATCTCGATCATTTACGTTGAATCGGGCCAGCCCTCGGTCAGGCGGGGCTTCGAAAAATTTCAAAACCTCCTCGCTCGGACGACGAGTGCGTGAGCCGGGAGTCGAACCCGGCTCAATTTGCTTGGAAGGCAACTATGCTACCGTTATACACTCCACGCTGGCCACTTGGAACGTCGCCGGCACCTTTCCCGAAGAATTTCGCTCGACCAAAGCGACTCTAGCAGACGTCCCTTTCGGAAAAATGTCGAGCCTGTTCGCCTGTTCGAAAGGACCGGCTAGAACGATGACCACGTCGAACGAACTTAATCTCGATCAGATCGTTGAATCGGGCCAGCCCTCGGTCAGTCGGGGCTTCGAAAATTTCAAAACCACTCGCTCGGACACGAGTGCGTGAGCCGGGAGTCGAACCCGGATCAATTGCTTGGGGAAGGCAACTATGTCTACCGTTTATACCACTCACGCTGGCGCACTGGAAGTCGCCGGCAACCTTTTCCCCGAAGAATTTCGCATCGACCAAAGCGACTCTAGCAGAACGTCCTTTCGGATAGAATGTCGAGCCTTCGCCTGTTCGAAAGAACCGGCTAGAACGATGACCCACGTCGAACGAACTTAATCTCGATCATATCGTTGAATCGGGCCAGCCCTCGGTCAGGCGGGGCTTCTAAAATTTCACACCTCTCGCTCTGACACGAGTGCGTGAGCCGGGAGGTCGAACCCGGATCAATTGCTTGGAAGTGCAACTATGCTACCGTTATCACCACTCACGCTGGCCACTGGAAAGTCGCCGGCACCTTTCCGCCGAAGAATTTCGCCTCGAGACCAAAGCGACTCTAGCAGATCGTCCTTTCGGATAAATGTCGAGCCTTCGCCTGTTCGAAAGACCGGCTTAGAACAATGGACCAACGTTCGAAGCGAACTTAGTCTCGGATCATTCCGTGTTGAATCGGGCCAGCCCTCGGTCCAGGCGGGGCTTTCGAAAATTTCAAAACCGTCGTCGCTCGGACACAGAGTGCGTGAGCCGGGAGTCGAACCCGGATCAATTGCTTGGAAGGCAACTATGCTACCGTTTTATACCCAAAAAAAACAAAAAAAAAACAAAACGACCTTTCTCTCTGGCCCACTGGAAGTCCGGCCGGCACCTTTCCCGAAAGAATTTTCCGCTCGACCAAAGAAGCGACTCACTAAGCAGACGTGTCCTTTGGCGGAAAAATGTCGAGCCGTCGCCTGTTCGAAAGACGGCTAGAACGATGACCACGTCGAACGAACTTAATCTCGATCATTCGTTGAATCGGGCCAGCCCTCGGTCCAGGCGGGGCTTCGAAAATTTCAAAACCTCTCGCTCGTGACACGAGTGCGTGAGGCGCCGGGAGTCGAACCCGGATCATTGCTTAGGAAGGCAACTGATGCTACCGTTATACCACTCACGCTGGCCACGTGGAAAGTTCGCCGGCAACCTTTTCCCGAAGAATTTCGCTCGAAACCAAAGCGACTCCTACGCAGGACGTCCTTTCGGGAAAAATGTCGAGCCTTCGCCTGTTCGAAAGACCGGCTAAGAACGATGACCACGTCGAACGAACTTATCTCGATCATTCGTTGAATCGGGGCCAGCCCCGTCGGTCAGGCGGGGGCTTCGAAAATTTTCAAAACCTCTCGCTCGGACACGAGTGCCGTGAGCCCGGGAGTCGAACGCCGGATCAATTTGCTTTGGAAGGCAACTATGCTACCGTTATAAACTCACTCACGAGCTGGCCACTGGACAGGTCGCCAGCACCTTTTCCCGAAGAATTTCGCTCGACCAAAGCGACTCTAGCAAGACGTCCTTTCGGAAAAATGTCGAGCCTTCTCGCCTGTCGATAAAGACCGGCTAGAACGATGACCACGATCGAACGAACTTAATCTCGATCATTCCCCCCCGTTGAATCGGGCCAAGCCCCTCGGTCAGGCGGGGCTTCGAAAATTTCAAAACCTCTCGCCTCGGACACGAGTGCGTGAGCCGGGAGTCTGAACCCCGTCCCCGGATCAATTGCTTGGAAGGCAACTATGCTCACCGTTATACCAGTCAGGCTGGCCAGTGGAAGTCGCCGGCACCTGTTCCCGATAGAATTTCGCTGCGACCTAAAGCGACCTCTAGCAGACGTCCTTTCGGAAAAATGGTCGAGCCATTCGCCTGTTCGAAAGACCGTCCTAGCAAAAAAACCCGAATTTTTTTTTTTTTGTTTTGGACCGACGTTCGAACGAGACTTTAATCTCGATCATTCGTTGAATCGGGCCAGCCCTCGGTCAGTCTGGGCTTCGAAAATTTCACAAACCTCTCGCTCGGACACGACGTGCGTGAGCCGGGAGTCGAACCCGTATCATTTGGCTTGGAAGGCAACTAATGCTACCGTTATACCACTCACGCTGAGCCACTGGAAGTCCGCCGGCACCTTTCCCGAAAGAATTTTCGCCTCGACCAAAGCGACTCTTAGCAGACGTCCCTTCTCGGATAAATGTCGAGCCTTTCGCCTGTTCGTGAGAAGGACCGGCCTAGAACGATGACCACGTCGAAACGAAATTAATCTCGATCATATCGTTGAATCGGGCCAGCCCCTCGGTCCAGGCGGGGCTTCGAAAATTTCAAAACCTCTCGCTCGGACACGAGTGCGTGAGCCGGGAGTCGACACCCGGATTCGAATTAGCTTGGGAAGGCGAACCTATGCTACCGGTTGTACTACCACTCACACTGCTGGGCCACTGGAAGTTCGCCGGCACCTTTTCCCGAAGAATTTCGCTCCGACGCAAAGCGACTCTAGCAAGACGTCCTTTCGGAAAAATGTCGAGCCTTCGCCTGTTTTCGAACGACCGGCTATAGAACGATGGACCACGATCCGAACGAACTTAATCTCGATCATTTCGTTGAATCGGGCCAGCCCTCGGTCAGGCGGGGCTTCGAAAATTTCATAAACCTCTCGCTCGGACACGAGTGCGTGAGGCCGGGAGGTCCGAAAACCCGGATCAATTTGCTTTGGAGGCAACTAATGGCTACCGTTATAACCACCTCACGCTGGCCACTGGAAGTCGCCGGCACCTTTTCCCTACAGAATTTCGCTCGACCAAAGCGACTCTATGCAGACGTCCTTTCGGATAAAATTGTCGAGCCTTCGCCTGTTCGAAAGACCGGCTAGAACGATGACCACGTCGAACGAACTTAATCTCGATCATTCCGTTGAATCGGGCCAGCCCTTCGGTCAGGCTGGGATGGCGTTGCGAAAATTTCAAACTCCTCTCGCTCGGACAACGAGTGCGTGAGCCGGGAGTCGACCCGGATCAATTTGCTTGGGAAGGCAACTACTATGCTTACCGTTATACCACTCACGCTGGCCACTGGAAGTCGCCGGCACCTTTCCCGAAGAATTTCGCTCGACAAAAGCGACTCTAGCAGACGTCCTTTCCGGAAAAATGTCGAGCCTTCGCCTGTTCTCGAAAGACCGGCTAGCAACGATACCACGTCGAACGAACTTAATCTCGATATCATTCGTTGAATCGGGCCAGCCCTCGGTCAGGCGGGGCTTCGAAAATTTCAAAACCTCTCGCTCGGACACGAGTGCGTGGAGACCGGGAGTCGAACACCGGATCAATTGCTTGGAAGGCAACTATGCTACCGTTATACCACTTCACGCTGGCCACGTGGAAGTCGCCGGCAACCTTTATCCCGAAGAATTTCGCCTCGGACCAAAGCGACTCTAGCAGACGTCCTTCTCGGAAAAAATGTCGAGCCTGTCGCTCTGTTCGAAAGACCGGCTTAGAACGATGACCACGTCGAACGAACTTAATCTCGATCATTTGTCGTTGAATCGTCGGCCAGCCCTTCGGTCAGGCCGGGCTTCGAAAATTTCAAAACCTCTCGCTCGGACACGAGTGCGTGAGCCGGGAGAGTCGAACCCGGAATCAATTGCTTGGAAGGCAAACGTATTGCTACCAGTTATACCACCACGCTGGCCACTGGAAGTCGCCGGCACCTTTCCACGAAGAATTTCGCTCAGACCAAAGCGACTACTATCATCAGACGTCCTTTCGGATAATTCGAGCCTCTCGCCTGTTTTTCGAAAGGACCGGCTAGAACGATGACCACGTCGAGACGAACTTAATCCTCGATCATATCGTTGAATCGGGCCAGACCTCGGTCAGGCGTGGCTTCGAAAATTTCAAAACCTCTCGCGTCGGACACGAGTGCGTGAGGCCGGGAGTCGAAAACCCGGATCAATTGCTTTGGAAGGCAACCTATGCTAACCGTTATACCCACTCTACGCTGGCCCACCTGGAAGTCGCCGGCAACCTTTCCCGAATAATTTCGCTCGACCAAAGCGACTCTAGCAGACGTCCTTTCGGGATAAATGTCGAGCCTTTTCGGCCTGTTCGAAAGTACCGGCTAGAACGAATAACACGTCGAACCGAACTTAATCTCGATCATTCGTTGAATCGGGCCAGCCCTCGGTCAGGCGGGGCTTCGAAAATTTTCAAAACCTCTACGCTCGGGACACGAGTGCGTGAGCCGGGAGTCCCCCCCCCCCCCCCCCCCCGCCGAACCCGGATCAATTGCTTGGAAGGCAACTATGCTACCGTTATACCACTCACGCTGGCCACTTGGAAGTCGCCGGCAACCTTTCCCGAAGAATTTCGCTTCGAACCAAAGCGACTCTAGCAGACGTCCTTTCGGATTAAATGTCGAGCCTTCGCCTGTTCGAAAGACCGGCTAAGAACGATGACACACGTCGAAACGAACATTATATCTCGATCATATCGTTTGAATCGGGCCAGCCCTCGGTCAGGCGGGGCTTTCGAAAATTTCAAAAACCTCTCGCTCGGACACGAGTGCGTGAGCCGGGAGTTCGAACCCGGATCAATTTGCTTGGAAGGCAACTATGCCTACCGTTATACCTACTCCACAGCTGGCCACTGGAAGTCCCGCCGGCACCTTTCCCGAAGAAATTTCGCTCGACCAAATCGACTCTAATCAGACGTCCTTTCGGAATAATGTCGAGCCTTCGCCTGTTTCGAAAGACCGGCTAGAACGATGAACCACTTCGAACTGAACTTAATCTCTCGATCATTTCGTTGAATCGGGCGCAGCCCTCGGTCAGGCGGGGCTTCGAAAATTTCAAAACCTCATCCGCTCGGCCAACGAGTGGCGTGAGCCGGGAGTTCGAAAACCCGGATCAAATTGCTTGGAAGGCAACTATGCTAACCGTTTATAAACCACTCACCTGCTGGCCACTGGAAGTCGCCGGAGCAACCTTTCCCACGAAGAATTTCGCTCGACCAAAGCGACTCTAGCAGACGTCCTTTTCCGGAAAAATGTCGAGCCTTCGCCTGTTCGCAAGACCGGCTAGAAACGATGACCACGTCGAACGACACTTAATCTCGATCATTCGTTGACTCGGACTGGGCCAGCCCTCGGTCAGGCGGGGCTTCGACAATTCAAAACTCACAAACCTCTCGCTCGGACACGAGTGCGTGAGCCGGGAGTCGAACCCGGATCAATTTGCTTGGAAAGGCAACATCATGCTACCGTTATAAACTTCACTCACGCTGGCCACTGGAAGTCGCTCGGCAACCTTGTCCCCGAAGAATTTCGCTCGACCAAAGCGACTCTAGCAGAACGTTCCTTTCGATAAAATGTCGAGCCTTCGCCTGTTCGAAAAAGACCCGGCTAGAACGATTGACCAACGTCGAACGAAATCTTAATCTCGATCATTTGTTTGAATCGGGCCCCCCCCCCCCCCAGCCCTCGGTTCAGGCGGGGCTTCGAAAATTTCAAAACCTCTTCGCTCGGACACGAGTGCGTGAAGCCGGGAGTCGAACACCAGGACTCAATTGCTTGCGAAGGCAACTATGCTAAACGGTTATACCACTCACGCTGGCCACCTGGAAGTCGCCGGCACCTTTCCCGAAGAATTTCGCTCCGACGCAAAGCGACTCTAGCAGACGTTCCCTTTCGGATAAATGTTCGAGCCTTCGCCTGTTCGAAAGACCGGCTAGAACGATGACCACGTCGAACGAACTTAATCTCGATCATTCAGTTGAATCGGGCCCAGCCCTCGGTCAGGCGGGGCTATCGAAAATTTCAAAAACCTCTCGCTCGGACACGAGTGCGTGAGGCCAGGGAGTCGAACCCGGATCAATTGCTTGGAACGGCAACTCTGCTACCGTTATACCACTCACGCTGGCCACATGGAAGTCGTCCGGCACCTTTCCGCAGAAGAATTTCGCTTCGACCAAAGGCGAACTGCTAGCAGACGTCCTTTTCGGAAAAATGTCGAGCCTTCGCCTGTGTCCGAAAGACCGGCATAGGAACGATGACCACGGTCGAACGAACTTAATCTCGACGATCATTTCGTTGAATCGGGCCAGCCCCTCGGTCAGGCGGGGCTTCGAAAATTTTCAAAAACCTCTCGCCTCGGACAAACAGAGTGCGTGAGCCGGGAGTCGAACCGCGGATCAATTGCTTGGAAGGCAACTATGCTACCGTTTATAACCACTCACGCTGGCCACTGGGATAGTCGCCGGCAGCCTTTCCCGAAGAATTTCGCTCGACCAAAGCGACTTCTAGCAGACGTCCACTTATCGATAGAATGTCGAGCCTTCGCCTGTTCGAAAGACCGGCTAGAACGATGACCACGTCGAACGAACTTAATCTCGATCATTCGTTGAATCGGGCCAGCCCTCGGTCAGGCGGGGCTTCGCGAAAATTTTCAAAACCTCTCGCTCGGAACACGAGTGCGTGAGCCGGGAGTACGAACCCGGATCAATTGCTTGGAAGGGTAAAAAAACAACTATGCTACCGTTATAACCAACCACTCACGTCTGGCCACTGGAAGTCGCCGGCACCTTTCCCGAAGATATTTCGCCTCGACCAAAGCGACCCTCTAGCAGTACGTCCTTTCGGAAAATGTCGAGCCTTCCGCCTGTTCGAAAATGACCGGCTAAGAAACGATTGACCACACGTTCGAACGAAACTTAATCTCGATCCCATTCGTTTGAATCGGAGCCAGCCCTCGGTCAGGGCGGGGCTTCGAAAATTTCAAAACCTCTCGCTCGGACACGAGTGCGTGAGCCGGGAGTCGAACCGCCGGATCAATTGGACTTGGTAAGGCAACTATGCTACCGTTATAACTCACTCACGCTGGCCACTGGAAGTTCGCCGTGCACCTTTCCCGAAGAATTTCGCTCGACGAAGCGACTCTAGCAGACGTCCTTGTCGGAAAAATGTCGAGCCTTCGCCTGTTCGAAAGACCGGCTAGAACGATGACACACGTCCTAACGAACTTAATCTCGATCATATCGAGTTGAATCGGGCCAGCCCTCGGTCAGGCGGGGCTTCGAAAAATTTCAAAACCTCTCGCTCGGACCACGAGGTGCGTGAGCCGGGAGTCGAACCCGGATCAATTGCTTGTGAAGGCAACTATGCTACCGTTTATACCACTCACGACTGGCCCCACTGGAAGTCGCCGGCACCTTCCCCGAAGAATTTCGCTCGACCAAAGCGACTCTAGCCAGGACGTCCTTTTCGGATAAATGTCGAGCCTTCGCCTGTTCGAAAGACCGGCTAGAACGATGACCCACGTCCGAACCGAACTTAATCTCGATCATTCGTTGAAATCGGGCCAGCCCTCGGTCAGGCGGGGCTTCCGAAAATTTTCAAAACCTCTCGCTCGGACACGAGTGCGTGAGCCGGGAGTCCGAACCCGGAAATCCAATTGCTTGGAAGGCAACTATGCTACCGTTATAACCACTCACGCTGGCCACTGTAAGTCGCCGGCAACCTTTCCCCGACTATATTTCGCTCGAACCCAAGAGCGACTCTAGCAGACGTCCCTTTCGGATAAATGTCGAGCCTTCGCCTGTTCGAAAGAACCGGCTAGAACGATGACCACGTCGAACGAACTTAATCTCGATCATTCGTTTGAATCGGGCCAGCCCTCTGTCAGGCGGGGCCTTCGAAAATTTCAAAACCTCGTCGCTCGGACACGAGTGCGTGAGCCGGGAGTCGAACCCGGATCAATTGCTTGGAAGGCAACTATGCTACCGTTATAAACGCACTCACGCTGGCCACTGGAAGTCCGCCGGCACCTTTTTCCCGAAGAAAGTTTCGGCTCGACCAAAGCGACTCTAGCAGACGTCCTTTCGGATAAAATGTCCGAGCCTTCGCCTGTTCGAAAGGGGGGACCGGCTAGTAACGATGACCACGTCGAAACGAACTTAATCTACGATCATTCGTTTGAATCCGGGCCAGCCCTCTGGATCAGGCGGGCTTCGAAAATTTCAAAACCTCTCCGCTCGGACACGAGTGCGTGAAGCCGGGAGTCGAACCCGGATCAATTGCTTGGAAAGGCAACTATGCTACCGTTATACCACCTCCACCGCTGGCCACTGGAAGTCGCCGGCACCTTTCCCGAAGAATTTCGCTCGACCAAAGCGACTCTAGCAGACGTCCTTTCGGAAAAATGTCGAGCCTTCCGCCTGTTCGAAAGACCTGGCTAGAACGAATGACCTACGTCGAACCGAACTTAAAAATCTCGTGATCATTCGTTTGAATCGGCCCCAGCCCTCGGTCAGGCGGGGCTTCGAAAATTTCAAAACCTCATCGCTCGGACACGAGTGCGTGGAGCCGGGAGTCCGAACCCGGATCAATTGCTTGGAAGGCAGAACTCATGCTACCGGTTATACCACTCACGCTGGCCACTGGAAGTCGCCGTCACCTTTCCCCGAAGAATTTCGCTCGACCAAGCGACTCTTAGCAGATACGTCCCTTTCGGATAATGTCGAGCCTTCGCCTGTTTCGAAAGACCGGCTAGAACGATGACCACGTCGAAACGAACTTAATCTCGATCATGTCGTTGAAATCGGGCCAGCCCTCGGTCAGTCGGGGCTTACGAAAAATTTTTTTTTTTCAAAACCTCTCGCTCCGGACCACGAGTGCGTGAGCCGGGAGATCGAACCCGGATCAATTGCTTTGAAGGCAACTAATGTTTATTTCTACCGTTATACCACTCACGCTGGCCACCTGGAAGTCGCCCGGCACCTTTCCCGAAGAATTTCGCGCTCGACCAAAGCGACTGCTAGCAGACGTCCTTTCGGAAAAATGTCGAGCCCTTCGCCTGTTCGAAAGACCGGCTTAGAACGATGACCACGTCGAACGAACTTAATCTCGATCATTCGTTTGAATCGGGCCAGCCCTCGGTCTAGGCGGGGCATTCGAAAATTTCAAAACCTCTCAGCTCGGACACGGGAAGTGCGTGAGCCGGGAGTCGAACGCCGGATCATTGCTTGGAAGGCAACTATGCTACCGTTTATACCACTCACGCTGGCCACTGGAATGTCGCCGGCACCTTTCCCGAAGAATTTCCGCCGGCGACCCAAAGCGACTCTAGCAGGACGTCCTTTCGGAAAAATGTCGAGCCTTCGCCTGTTCGAAAGACCGGCCTAGAACGATGACCACGTCGAACGAACTTAATCTCGATCATTCGTTTGAATCGGGCCAGCCCTCGGTCAGGCGGGGCTTCGAAAATTTCAAAACTCTCGCTCGGACACGAGTGCGTTGGAGCCGGGAGTCGAACCCGGATCACTTGCTTGGAAGCAACTATGCCTACCGTTATACCCTCAACGCTGGCCACTGGAAGTCGCCGTCACCTTTCCCGAAGAATTTCGCTCGACCAAAGCGACTCTAGCAGACGTCCCTTACTCGGATAAAATGTCGAGCCTTTCCGCCTGTTCGAAAGACCGGCTAGAACGATGACCACGTCCGAACGAACTTATCTCGATCATTCGTTGAATCGGGGCCCAGCCCTCGGTCCAGGCGGGGCATTCGAAAATTTCAAAACCTCTCGCTCGGACCACGAGTGCGTGAGCCGGGAGTCCGAACCCGGATTCAATTGCTTGGAAGGCAACTATGCTACCGTTATAACACTTCACGCTGGCCACTGGAAGTCGGCCCGGCACCTTTCCCGAAGAATTTCGCTCGACCAAAAGCGACCTCTAGCAGACGTCCTTTCGGATAAATGTCGATCCTTCGCCTGTTCGCAAAGACGCGGCTAGAACGATGACCACGTCGAACGAACTTAATCTCGATCATTCGTTGAATCGGGCCAGCCCTCGGGTCAGGCGGGGCTTCGAAAATTTCAAAACCTCTCGCCTCGGACACGAGTGCGTGAGCGGGAGTCCGAACTCCGGATCAATTGCTTTGGAAGGCAACTATGCTAAGCCGTTTATACCACTCACAGGCTGGCCCACGGTGGAAGTCGCCGGCACCTTTACCCGAAGACTTTTCGCTCGACCAAAGCGACTCATAGCAGACGTCCTTTCGGAATAAATGTCGAGCCCTTCGCCTGTTTCGAAAAGACCGGCTAGAACGATGACCACGTCGAACGAACTTAATCTCGATGCATTCCGTTGAATCGGTCCAGCACCTCGGTCAGGCGGGGCTTCGAAAATTTCAAAACCTCTCGCTCGGAACACGAGTGCGGGTAGAGCCGGGAGTTCGAACCCGGAATCAATTGCTTTGGAAGGCAACTATGTCTACCGTTATACCACTCACAGCTGGCCAGACTTGGATAGTCGCCGGCACCTTTCCCGAAGAATTTCGCTCGACCAAAGCGACTCTAGCAGACGTCCCTTTCGGATAAATGTCGAAGCCTATCGCCTGTTCGAAAAGACCGGCTAGAACGATGACCACGTCGAACGAACTTAATCTCGATCATTCGTTGAAATCGGGCCAGCCCTCGGTCAGGCGGGGCTTTGGGGTGGGGGCGAAATTTCAGAACCTCTCGCTCGGACACGAGGTGCGTGAAGCCGGGAGTTCGAACCCGGATCAATTGCCTTGGAAGAGCAACTATGCTACCGTTATACCACTCACGCTGGCCACTTGGAAAGTCGCCGGCCCCTTTCCCGAAGAATTTTTCGCTTCGACCAAAGCGACTCTAGCAGACGTCCTTTCGGATAAATGTCGAGCCTTTCGCCTGTTCGAAAGAACCGTCTATGAACGATGACCACGTCGAACGAACTTCATCTCGATCTATTCCTTTGAATCGGGCCAGCCCTCGTTCAGGCGGGGGCTTCGAAAATTTCAAAAACCTCTCGCTCGGACACGAAGTGCGTGAGCCGGGAGTCGAACCCGGCTCAATTTGCTTGGAAGGTCAACTATGCTACCGTTATACCACTCACGCTGGCCACTGGAAGGTCGCCGGCCACCTTTCCCGAAGAATTTTTTTTTGTCGCTCGACCAAAGCGACCTCTAGCAGACGTCCTTTCCGGAATAAAATGTCGAGGCCTTCCGGCCTTGTTCGAAAGACCGGCTAGAACGATGACCACGTCCGAACGAACTTAATCTCGATCATGCGTTGAATCGGGTCGGGCCAGCCCTCGGTTCAGAGCGGGGCTTCGAAAATTTCAAACACCTCTACTTCGCTCGGACACGAGTGCGTGAGCACGGGAGTCGAACCCGGATCAATTGCTTTGGTAAGGCAACTGATGCTACCGTTATAACCACTCACGCTTGGCGCACTGGAAGTCGCCGGCACCTTTCCTCGAAGAATTTTCGCATCGACCAAAGCGACTCTAGCAGACGTCCTTTCGGAAAAAATGTCGAGCCTTTCGCCTTGTTCGAAAGACCGGCTAGAACGATGACGCACGTCCCGAACCGAACTTAATCTCAACGATCATTCGTTTGAATCGGTCCAGCCCTCGGGTCAGGCGGGGTTTCGAAAAATTTCAAAACCTCTCGCTCGGCCACGAGTGCGTGAGCCGGGAGTCGAACCTACGGATCAATTGCTTTGGAAGGCAACTATGCTACCGTTATACCACTCACGCTGGCCACTGGAAGTCGCCGGCACCTTTCCCGAAGAATTTCGCTCGACCAAGCGACTTCTAGCAGACGTCCTTTTCGGAAAAATGTCTGAGACCTTCGCCTTGTTCGAGAAGACCGGCTAGAACGATGACGCACGTCGAACGAACTTAATACTCGATCATTCGTTTGAATCGGGCCAGCCCTCGGTCAGGCGGGGCTTTATCGGAAAATTTCAAAAACCTCTCGCTCGGACACGAGTGCGTGAGCGGGAGTCGAACCCGGATCAATTGCTTGGAAGGCAACTATGCTACCGTTATAACCACTCACGCTGGCCACTGGAAGTCCGCCAGCACCTTGCCCGAAGAATTTCGCTCGACCAAAGCGACTCTAGCAGACGTCCTTTCGGAAATGTCGAGCCTTTCGCCTGTTCGAAAGACCGGCTAAGAACGATGACCACGTCGAACGAACTTAATCTCGATCATGTCGTTTGAATCGGGCCAGCCTCCCCTCGGTCCAGGCGGGGCCTTCGAAAATTTTCAAAAACCTCTCCGCTCGGACACGAGTGGCGTGAGCCGGGAGATCGAACCCGGATTCAATTGCTTGGAAGGCAACTTTCTACCGTTATACCACTCACGCCTGGCCACCTGGAGTCGCCGGCACCTTTCCCGCAGAATTTTCGCATCGACCAAGAGCGACTCTAGCAGACGTCTCTTTCGGAAAAATGTCGAGCCTTCGCCTGTTCGAAAGACCGGCCTAGAACGATGACGCACGTCGAACGAACTTAATTCTCGATCATTCGTTGAATCGGGCCAGCCCTCGGTCAGGCGGGCTTTCGAAAATTTCAAAACCTCTCGCTCGGACCCGAGTGCGTGAGCCAGGAGTCTCGGAACCCGGATTCAATTGCTTGGAAGGCAACTATGCTACCGTCATTATACCGACTCACGCTGGGCCACTCTGGAAGTCGCGCGGCAAAGGATGCCTTTCCCCGAAGAAGTGTCGCTCGACCAAAGCGACTCTAGCAGAACGTCCTTTCGGATAAATGTCGAGTCCTTCGTCCTGTTCGACAGACCGGCTAGAACGATGACCACCGCGCACGCACTTTATCTCTCAGATTCTTGTTATCTGGCCAGAGCTCTGACTCGCTGGGCTTCGAAAATTTCAAAACCTCTCGCTCGGACACGAGTGCGTGAGCCGGGAGTCGAACCCGGATCAATTGCTTGGAAGGCAACTATGCTACTCGTTTATACCACTCAACGCTGGCCACTGGAAGTCGCCGGACAACCTTTCCCCGAAAGAATTTCGCTCGACCAAAGCGACTCTAGCGAGACGTCCTTTCTGAAAAATGTCGAGCCTTCGCCTGTTCGAAAGACCGAGCTAGAACGATGACCACGTCCGAACGAACTTTAATATCTCGATCATTCGTTGAATCGGGCCAGCCCTCGGTCCAGGCGGTGCTTCGAAAATTTTCAAAAACCTCTCGATCGTACACGAGTGCGTGAGCCGGGAGTCGAACCCGGATCAATTGCTTGGAAAAGGCAACTTTGATACGTTTATACACCTCACGCTGGCCAGTGGAAGTCGCCGGCAACCTTTCCCGAAGAATTTTCGGGCTCGACCAAAGCGACTCTAGGCAGACTTCCTTTCGGAAAAATGTCGAGCCTTCAGCCTGTTCGAAAGACCGGCTAGAACGAATGACCACGTCGAACGAACTTAATCTCGATCATTCGTTGAATCGGGGCCAGCCCTCGGTCAGGCGGGTCTTCGAAAATTTCAAAACCTCTCGATCGGACACGAGTGCGTGAGCCGGGAAGTCGAACCCGGATCAATTGCTTGGAACGCAACTATGCTACAGTTATACCACGTCCCGCTGGCCATTGGAAGTCGCCGGCACCTTTCCCGAAGAATTTCGCTCGACCAAAGCGACTCTAGCTAGGACGTCCTTTCGGCAAAATGTCGATCCTTTCGCCTGTTCGAAAGACCGGCTAGAACGCTGACCACAGTCAAATACGAACGTAATCTCGGATCATTCCGTTGAATCGGGCCAGCCCTCGGTCATGCGGGGCTTCGAAAAATTTCAAAAAAACCTCTCGCTCGGTCACGAGTGCGTGAGCGCTGAGTCGAAACCCTGCTCAATTGCTTGGAAGGCAACTATGCTACCGTTATACCACTCACGCTGGCCACGGGAATTCGCCGGCACCTTTCCCCGAAGAATTTTCGCTTCGACCAAAGCGACTCTAGCAGCGGTCCTTTCGGATAAATGTCGAGCCTTCGCCTGTTCGAAAGACCGTCTAGAGACGATGACCACGTCGAACGAACCTTTTATTAATCTCGATCATTCCTTGGAATCGGGCCAGCCCTCGGTCAGGCGGGGCTTTCGAACATTTCAAAACATCTCGCTCGGACACGAGTGCGTGAGCCGGGAGTCGAACCCGGATCAATTGCTTGGAAGGCAACTAATGCTACCGTTATACCACTCACGCTGGCCCCCCAGTGTGAAGTCGCCGGCACCTTTCACGAAGAATTTCGCTCGACCAAAGCGACTCTAGCAGACGTTCTTTCGGAAAAATGTCGAGCCTTCGCCTGTTCGAAAGACCGGCTAGAACGATGACCCACGTCGAAAACGAACTTAATCTCTCGATCAGTACGTTTGAATCGGGCCGATCCCTCGGTCATGCGGGCTTTCGAAAATTTCAAAACCTCTCGCTCGGACCCGAGTGCGTGAGCCGGGAGTCGCACCCGGATACAATTGCTTGGAAGGCAACTATGCTACCCGTTATACCACTCACGCTGGCCAGTGGAAGTCGCCGGCAACCTTTCCCGAAGAATTTCGCTCGACCAAAGCGACTCTAGCAGACGTCCTTTCGGAAAAATGTCGAGCCTTCGCCTGTTCCGAAAGACCGGCCTAGAACGATGACCCCGTCGAACGAACCTTAATCTCGCTCATTCGTTTGAATCCGGGCCAGCCCTCGGTCAGGCGGGGCTTCGGGGAAATTTCAAAACCTCTCGCTCGGACACGAGTGCGTGAGCCGGGAGTCGCACCCGGATCAATTGCTTGGAAGGCAACTATGATACCGTTATGACCACTCACGCTGGCCACTGGAAGTCTCCGGCCACCTTTCTCCGAAGAATTTCGCTCGACCCAAGCGACTCTATCAGACGTCCTTTTCGGAAAAATGTCGAGCCTTCGACCTGTTCGAAGGACCGGCCTAGAACGATGGACCACCCCCCGTCGAACGAACGTAATCTCGATCATATCGTTGAATCGGGCCAGCCCTCGGTCCGGCGGGGCTTCGAAAATTTTCAAAACCCTCTCGCTCGGACACGTATTGCGTGAGCCGGGCGTCGAACCCGGATCAATTGCTTGGAAGGCAACTATGCTACCGTGTATACCACTCACGCTGGCCACTGGAAGTCGCCGGCACCTTTCCCGAAGAATTTCTTTCGCTCGACCAAAGCGACTCTAGCAGACGACCTCCTTTCGGAATAATGTCGATGCCTTCTCCTGTTCGAAAGACCGGCTAGAATGGGAAGGGATGACCACGTCGAACGAACGTAATCTCGATCATTCGTTGAATCGGGCCAGCCTACTGTCATGCGGGGCTTCGAAAAATTTTTCAAAACCTCTCGCTCGGACACGAGTGCGTGAGTCCGGGAGTCGAACCCGGATCAATTGCTTGGAAGGCAAACTATGCTACCGTTATACCACTCAACGCATGGCCACTGGAAGTGTCGCCGTCACCTTTCCCGAAGAATTTCCGCTTCGACCAAAGCGACTTCTAAGCAGACGTCCTTTCGGAAACCAATGTCGAGCCCTTCGCCTGTTTCGATAAGACAGGCTAGAACGATGACCACGTCGAACGAACTTAAAGCTCGATCATTCGTTGAATCGGGCCAGCCCTCGGTCAGGCGGGGCTTCGAAAATTTCAAAACCTCTCGCTCGGACACGAGTTGCGTGAGCCGGGAGTCGAAACGGATCAAATTGCTTGGAAGCAAACTATTTCTACCGTTCTAACCAGCTCACGCTGGCCACTGGAAGTCGCCGGCAGACCTTTCCCGAAGAATTTCGCTCGACCAAAGCGACTCTAGCAGACGTCCCTTCTCGATAATGTCCGAGCCTTCGAGCCTGTTCGAAAGACCGCCCAGAACGATGCCCACGTCGAACGAACTTAATCTCGATCAGTCTTTGAATCGGGCCAGCCCTCGGTCAGGCGGGGCTTCGAAAATTTCAAAACCTCTCGCTCGGACACTAGTGCGTGAGCCGGGAGTCGTGCCCGGATCGATTGCTTGGAAGGCAACTATTCTACCGTTATACCACTCACGCTGGCCACTGGAATTCGCCGGCAACCTTTCCCGAAGAATTTCGCTCGACCAAAGCGACTCTAAGCAGACGTCCTTTCGGAAAAATGGTCGAGCCTTCGCCTGTTCGAAAGACCGGCTAGAACGATTACCACGTCGAACGATACTTAATCTCGATCATTCGTTGAATCGGGCCCACCCTCGTCCAGGACGGGGCTTCGAAAATTTCAAAACCTCTCGCGCTCGGACACGAGTGCGTGAGCCGGGAGTCGAACCCGGATCAATTGCTTGGAAGGCAACTATGCTACCGTTATACCACTCACGCTGGCCACTGGAAGTCCGCCGGCACCTTTTGTCCCCCCCTTTGTCCCCCCCCCGGAAAGAATTTTCGGCTCTACCCAAAGCGACTCTAGCCAGACGTCTTCTTTCGGAATAATGTCGAGCCTTCGCCTGTTCGCAAGACCGGCTAGAAGCGATGACCACGTCGAACGAACTTAATCTCGATCATTCGTTGAATCGGGGCCAGCCCTCGTCCAGGCGGGGCTTCGAACATTTCAAAACTCTCTCGCTCGGACACGAGTGCGTGAAAGCCGGGAGTCGAACCCGGATCAATTGCTTGGAACGCAACTATTCTACCGTTATACCACTCACGCTGGCCACTGGAAGTCGCCGGCACCTTTCCCGAAGAATTTCGCTCGACCAAAGCGACTCTAGCAGACGTCCTTTCGGAAAAAATGTCGAGCCTTCGCCTGTTCGAAAGACCGGCTAGATACGATGCCAACGTCGAACGGAACTTGAATCTCGATCATTCGTTTTTGAATCGGGCCTAGCCCTCGGTCAGGCGTGCTTTCGAAAATTTCAAAACCTCTCGCTCGGACACGAGTGCGTGAGCCGGGAGTTCTAACCCGGATCAATTGCTTGGAAGGCAACTATGCTACCGTTATAACACTCACTGCTGGCCACCTGGAAGTCGCCGGCACCTTTCCCGAAAGATTTCGCTCGACCAAAGCGACTCTAAGCAACAGACGTACCTTTCGGAATAAGGTCGAGCCTTCCGCCTGTTGTCGATAAGACCGGCTAGAACGATGACCAGGGCGAGACGAACTTAATCTCGATCAATTCGTTGAATCGGGGCCAGCCCTCGGTTCAGTGCGGGGCTTCGAAAATTTCAAAACCTCTCGCTCGGACACGATTGCGTGAGCCGGGAGTCGAACCCGTATCAATTGCTTGTAAGGCAACTATGCTACCGTTATACCACTCACGACTGGCCACTGGAAGTCGCCGGCAACCTTTCCCGAATAATTTCTCTCGACCAAAGCGACTCTAGCAGACGTCCTTTCGGATAAATGTCGAGCCTTCGCCTGTTCGAAAGACCGGCTAGAACGATGAACCACGTCGAACGAACTTAATCTCGATCATTCGTTGAATCGGGCCAGCCCTCGTGTCAGGCGGGGCTTCGAAAATTTCAAAACCTCTCGCTCGGACACGAGTGCGTGAGCCGGTAGTCCCGAACCCGGATCAATTGCTTGAGAGGAAACTATGCTACCGTTATACCACTCACGCTGGCCACTGGAAGTCGCCGGCACCTTTCCCGAAGAATTTATCTCGACCAAAGCGACTCTAGCATACGTCCTTTTCGGAAAAATGTCGAGCCTTGCCCTGTTCTAAAGACCGGCTAGAACTGATGACCACGTCGAACGAACTTCTCTCGATCGATTCGTTGAATCGGGCCACCCTCGTCAGGCGGGCTTCGAAAATTTCAACACCTCTCTCGCTCGGACACGAGTGCGTTGAGCCTGGAGTCGAACCCGTATCAATTGCTTGGAATGCAACTATGGCTACCGTTATACCACTCACGCTGGCCACTGGAAGTCGCCGGCACCTTTCCCGAAGAATTTCGCTCGAACCAAGCGACTCTAGCAGACGTCCTTTCGGATAAATGTCGAGTCCCCCCCCCCCCCCGCCCCCCCTTTGCCTGTTGCGAAAGACCGTCTAGAAAATGACCACGACGAACGAACTTAATCTCGATCATGCGTTGACTCGGGCCAGCCCTCGGTCATGGCGGGGCTTCTAAAATTTACAAAACCTCTCGGCTCGGACACGAGTTGCGTGGAGCCGGTAGTCGAACCCGGATCAATTGCTTGGGAATGCAACTATGCTACCCCGTTTATACCACTCACGCTGGCCACTGGAAGTCAGCCGGAAACCCTTTCCCGACGAATGTTCGCTCGTACCAACGCGACTCTAGTCAGACGTCCTTAGTCGGAAAAAATGTCGAGCCTTCGCCTGTTTCGAAAGACCTGCTAGAACGATGACCACCTCGAACGAACTTAATCTCTCGATCATTCGTTTGAATCGTTCCAGCCCTCGGTCAGGCTGGCTTCGAAAATTTCAAAACCTTCCGCTCTGACACGAGTGCGTGACCCGGTAGTCTAACCCGTATCAATTGCTTGGAAGCCAAATATTCTACCGTTATACCACTCACGCTGGCCACTGGAAGTCGCCGGCACCTTTCCCGAAGAATTTCGCTCGACCAAAGCGACTCTAGCAGACGTCCTTTCGGAAAAATGTCGAGCCTTCGCCTGTTCGAAAGACCGGCTAGAACGATGACCACGTCGAACGAACTTAATCTCGATCATTCGTTGAATCGGGCCAGCCCTCGGTCAGGCGGGGCTTCGAAAATTTCAAAACCTCTCGCTCGGACACGAGTGCGTGAGCCGGGAGTCGAACCCGGATCAATTGCTTGGAAGGCAACTATGCTACCGTTATACCACTCACGCTGGCCACTGGAAGTCGCCGGCACCTTTCCCGAAGAATTTCGCTCGACCAAAGCGACTCTAGCAGACGTCCTTTCGGATAAATGTCGAGCCTTCGCCTGTTCGAAAGACCGGCTAGAACGATGACCACGTCGAACGAACTTAATCTCGATCATTCGTTGAATCGGGCCAGCCCTCGGTCAGGCGGGGCTTCGAAAATTTCAAAACCTCTCGCTCGGACACGAGTGCGTGAGCCGGGAGTCGAACCCGGATCAATTGCTTGGAAGGCAACTATGCTACCGTTATACCACTCACGCTGGCCACTGGAAGTCGCCGGCACCTTTCCCGAAGAATTTCGCTCGACCAAAGCGACTCTAGCAGACGTCCTTTCGGAAAAATGTCGAGCCTTCGCCTGTTCGAAAGACCGGCTAGAACGATGACCACGTCGAACGAACTTAATCTCGATCATTCGTTGAATCGGGCCAGCCCTCGGTCAGGCGGGGCTTCGAAAATTTCAAAACCTCTCGCTCGGACACGAGTGCGTGAGCCGGGAGTCGAACCCGGATCAATTGCTTGGAAGGCAACTATGCTACCGTTATACCACTCACGCTGGCCACTGGAAGTCGCCGGCACCTTTCCCGAAGAATTTCGCTCGACCAAAGCGACTCTAGCAGACGTCCTTTCGGAAAAATGTCGAGCCTTCGCCTGTTCGAAAGACCGGCTAGAACGATGACCACGTCGAACGAACTTAATCTCGATCATTCGTTGAATCGGGCCAGCCCTCGGTCAGGCGGGGCTTCGAAAAAAGCAATTTCAAAACCTCTCGCTCGGACACGAGTGCGTGAGCCGGGAGTCGAACCCGGATCAATTGCTTGGAAGGCAACTATGCTACCGTTATACCACTCACGCTGGCCACTGGAAGTCGCCGGCACCTTTCCCGAAGAATTTCGCTCGACCAAAGCGACTCTAGCAGACGTCCTTTCGGATAAATGTCGAGCCTTCGCCTGTTCGAAAGACCGGCTAGAACGATGACCACGTCGAACGAACTTAATCTCGATCATTCGTTGAATCGGGCCAGCCCTCGGTCAGGCGGGGCTTCGAAAATTTCAAAACCTCTCGCTCGGACACGAGTGCGTGAGCCGGGAGTCGAACCCGGATCAATTGCTTGGAAGGCAACTATGCTACCGTTATACCACTCACGCTGGCCACTGGAAGTCGCCGGCACCTTTCCCGAAGAATTTCGCTCGACCAAAGCGACTCTAGCAGACGTCCTTTCGGAAAAATGTCGAGCCTTCGCCTGTTCGAAAGACCGGCTAGAACGATGACCACGTCGAACGAACTTAATCTCGATCATTCGTTGAATCGGGCCAGCCCTCGGTCAGGCGGGGCTTCGAAAATTTCAAAACCTCTCGCTCGGACACGAGTGCGTGAGCCGGGAGTCGAACCCGGATCAATTGCTTGGAAGGCAACTATGCTACCGTTATACCACTCACGCTGGCCACGGGAAGTCGCCGGCACCTTTCCCGAAGAATTTCGCTCGACCAAAGCGACTCTAGCAGACGTCCTTTCGGAAAAATGTCGAGCCTTCGCCTGTTCGAAAGACCGGCTAGAACGATGACCACGTCGAACGAACTTAATCTCGATCATTCGTTGAATCGGGCCAGCCCTCGGTCAGGCGGGGCTTCGAAAATTTCAAAACCTCTCGCTCGGACACGAGTGCGTGAGCCGGGAGTCGAACCCGGATCAATTGCTTGGAAGGCAACTATGCTACCGTTATACCACTCACGCTGGCCACTGGAAGTCGCCGGCACCTTTCCCGAAGAATTTCGCTCGACCAAAGCGACTCTAGCAGACGTCCTTTCGGAAAAATGTCGAGCCTTCGCCTGTTCGAAAGACCGGCTAGAACGATGACCACGTCGAACGAACTTAATCTCGATCATTCGTTGAATCGGGCCAGCCCTCGGTCAGGCGGGGCTTCGAAAATTTCAAAACCTCTCGCTCGGACACGAGTGCGTGAGCCGGGAGTCGAACCCGGATCAATTGCTTGGAAGGCAACTATGCTACCGTTATACCACTCACGCTGGCCACTGGAAGTCGCCGGCACCTTTCCCGAAGAATTTCGCTCGACCAAAGCGACTCTAGCAGACGTCCTTTCGGAAAAATGTCGAGCCTTCGCCTGTTCGAAAGACCGGCTAGAACGATGACCACGTCGAACGAACTTAATCTCGATCATTCGTTGAATCGGGCCAGCCCTCGGTCAGGCGGGGCTTCGAAAATTTCAAAACCTCTCGCTCGGACACGAGTGCGTGAGCCGGGAGTCGAACCCGGATCAATTGCTTGGAAGGCAACTATGCTACCGTTATACCACTCACGCTGGCCACTGGAAGTCGCCGGCACCTTTCCCGAAGAATTTCGCTCGACCAAAGCGACTCTAGCAGACGTCCTTTCGGATAAATGTCGAGCCTTCGCCTGTTCGAAAGACCGGCTAGAACGATGACCACGTCGAACGAACTTAATCTCGATCATTCGTTGAATCGGGCCAGCCCTCGGTCAGGCGGGGCTTCGAAAATTTCAAAACCTCTCGCTCGGACACGAGTGCGTGAGCCGGGAGTCGAACCCGGATCAATTGCTTGGAAGGCAACTATGCTACCGTTATACCACTCACGCTGGCCACTGGAAGTCGCCGGCACCTTTCCCGAAGAATTTCGCTCGACCAAAGCGACTCTAGCAGACGTCCTTTCGGAAAAAATGTCGAGCCTTCGCCTGTTCGAAAGACCGGCTAGAACGATGACCACGTCGAACGAACTTAATCTCGATCATTCGTTGAATCGGGCCAGCCCTCGGTCAGGCGGGGCTTCGAAAATTTCAAAACCTCTCGCTCGGACACGAGTGCGTGAGCCGGGAGTCGAACCCGGATCAATTGCTTGGAAGGCAACTATGCTACCGTTATACCACTCACGCTGGC
The DNA here is from genome assembly GCA_034509925.1 of Hirudinaria manillensis. Lineage (NCBI taxonomy): Eukaryota > Metazoa > Annelida > Clitellata > Hirudinida > Hirudinidae > Hirudinaria > Hirudinaria manillensis. Next base: position 3,400,347 of record CM067526.1, on the reverse strand, counting down.
CACTGGAAGTCGCCGGCACCTTTCCCGAAGAATTTCGCTCGACCAAAGCGACTCTAGCAGACGTCCTTTCGGAAAAATGTCGAGCCTTCGCCTGTTCGAAAGACCGGCTAGAACGATGACCACGTCGAAACAACTTAATCTCGATCATTCGTTGAATCGGGCCAGCCCTCGGTCAGGCGGGGCTTCGAAAATTTCAAAACCTCTCGCTCGGACACGAGTGCGTGAGCCGGGAGTCGAACCCGGATCAATTGCTTGGAAGGCAACTATGCTACCGTTATACCACTCACGCTGGCCACTGGAAGTCGCCGGCACCTTTCCCGAAGAATTTCGCTCGACCAAAGCGACTCTAGCAGACGTCCTTTCGGAAAAATGTCGAGCCTTCGCCTGTTCGAAAGACCGGCTAGAACGATGACCACGTCGAACGAACTTAATCTCGATCATTCGTTGAATCGGGCCAGCCCTCGGTCAGGCGGGGCTTCGAAAATTTCAAAACCTCTCGCTCGGACACGAGTGCGTGAGCCGGGAGTCGAACCCGGATCAATTGCTTGGAAGGCAACTATGCTACCGTTATACCACTCACGCTGGCCAGTGGAAGTCGCCGGCACCTTTCCCGAAGAATTTCGCTCGACCAAAGCGACTCTAGCAGACGTCCTTTCGGAAAAATGTCGAGCCTTCGCCTGTTCGAAAGACCGGCTAGAACGATGACCACGTCGAACGAACTTAATCTCGATCATTCGTTGAATCGGGCCAGCCCTCGGTCAGGCGGGGCTTCGAAAATTTCAAAACCTCTCGCTCGGACACGAGTGCGTGAGCCGGGAGTCGAACCCGGATCAATTGCTTGGAAGGCAACTATGCTACCGTTATACCACTCACGCTGGCCACTGGAAGTCGCCGGCACCTTTCCCGAAGAATTTCGCTCGACCAAAGCGACTCTAGCAGACGTCCTTTCGGAAAAATGTCGAGCCTTCGCCTGTTCGAAAGACCGGCTAGAACGATGACCACGTCGAACGAACTTAATCTCGATCATTCGTTGAATCGGGCCAGCCCTCGGTCAGGCGGGGCTTCGAAAATTTCAAAACCTCTCGCTCGGACACGAGTGCGTGAGCCGGGAGTCGAACCCGGATCAATTGCTTGGAAGGCAACTATGCTACCGTTATACCACTCACGCTGGCCACTGGAAGTCGCCGGCACCTTTCCCGAAGAATTTCGCTCGACCAAAGCGACTCTAGCAGACGTCCTTTCGGAAAAATGTCGAGCCTTCGCCTGTTCGAAAGACCGGCTAGAACGATGACCACGTCGAACGAACTTAATCTCGATCATTCGTTGAATCGGGCCAGCCCTCGGTCAGGCGGGGCTTCGAAAATTTCAAAACCTCTCGCTCGGACACGAGTGCGTGAGCCGGGAGTCGAACCCGGATCAATTGCTTGGAAGGCAACTATGCTACCGTTATACCACTCACGCTGGCCACTGGAAGTCGCCGGCACCTTTCCCGAAGAATTTCGCTCGACCAAAGCGACTCTAGCAGACGTCCTTTCGGAAAAATGTCGAGCCTTCGCCTGTTCGAAAGACCGGCTAGAACGATGACCACGTCGAACGAACTTAATCTCGATCATTCGTTGAATCGGGCCAGCCCTCGGTCAGGAGGGGCTACCAAAAGTAACAAAACTCTCGCTCGGACACGAGTGCGTGAGCCGGGAGTCGAACCCGGATCAATTGCTTGGAAGGCAACTATGCTACCGTTATACCACTCACGCTGGCCACTGGAAGTCGCCGGCACCTTTCCCGAAGAATTTCGCTCGACCAAAGCGACTCTAGCAGACGTCCTTTCGGAAAAATGTCGAGCCTTCGCCTGTTCGAAAGACCGGCTAGAACGATGACCACGTCGAACGAACTTAATCTCGATCATTCGTTGAATCGGGCCAGCCCTCGGTCAGGCGGGGCTTCGAAAATTTCAAAACCTCTCGCTCGGACACGAGTGCGTGAGCCGGGAGTCGAACCCGGATCAATTGCTTGGAAGGCAACTATGCTACCGTTATACCACTCACGCTGGCCACTGGAAGTCGCCGGCACCTTTCCCGAAGAATTTCGCTCGACCAAAGCGACTCTAGCAGACGTCCTTTCGGAAAAATGTCGAGCCTTCGCCTGTTCGAAAGGACCGGCTAGAACGATGACCACGTCGAACGAACTTAATCTCGATCATTCGTTGAATCGGGCCAGCCCTCGGTCAGGCGGGGCTTCGAAAATTTCAAAACCTCTCGCTCGGACACGAGTGCGTGAGCCGGGAGTCGAACCCGGATCAATTGCTTGGAAGGCAACTATGCTACCGTTATACCACTCACGCTGGCCACTGGAAGTCGCCGGCACCTTTCCCGAAGAATTTCGCTCGACCAAAGCGACTCTAGCAGACGTCCTTTCGGAAAAAATGTCGAGCCTTCGCCTGTTCGAAAGACCGGCTAGAACGATGACCACGTCGAACGAACTTAATCTCGATCATTCGTTGAATCGGGCCAGCCCTCGGTCAGGCGGGGCTTCGAAAATTTCAAAACCTCTCGCTCGGACACGAGTGCGTGAGCCGGGAGTCGAACCCGGATCAATTGCTTGGAAGGCAACTATGCTACCGTTATACCACTCACGCTGGCCACTGGAAGTCGCCGGCACCTTTCCCGAAGAATTTCGCTCGACCAAAGCGACTCTAGCAGACGTCCTTTCGGAAAAACGTCGAGCCTTCGCCTGTTCGAAAGACCGGCTAGAACGATGACCACGTCGAACGAACTTAATCTCGATCATTCGTTGAATCGGGCCAGCCCTCGGTCAGGCGGGGCTTCGAAAATTTCAAAACCTCTCGCTCGGACACGAGTGCGTGAGCCGGGAGTCGAACCCGGATCAATTGCTTGGAAGGCAACTATGCTACCGTTATACCACTCACGCTGGCCACTGGAAGTCGCCGGCACCTTTCCCGAAGAATTTCGCTCGACCAAAGCGACTCTAGCAGACGTCCTTTCGGAAAAATGTCGAGCCTTCGCCTGTTCGAAAGACCGGCTAGAACGATGACCACGTCGAACGAACTTAATCTCGATCATTCGTTGAATCGGGCCAGCCCTCGGTCAGGCGGGGCTTCGAAAATTTCAAAACCTCTCGCTCGGACACGAGTGCGTGAGCCGGGAGTCGAACCCGGATCAATTGCTTGGAAGGCAACTATGCTACCGTTATACCACTCACGCTGGCCACTGGAAGTCGCCGGCACCTTTCCCGAAGAATTTCGCTCGACCAAAGCGACTCTAGCAGACGTCCTTTCGGAAAAATGTCGAGCCTTCGCCTGTTCGAAAGACCGGCTAGAACGATGACCACGTCGAACGAACTTAATCTCGATCATTCGTTGAATCGGGCCAGCCCTCGGTCAGGCGGGGCTTCGAAAATTTCAAAACCTCTCGCTCGGACACGAGTGCGTGAGCCGGGAGTCGAACCCGGATCAATTGCTTGGAAGGCAACTATGCTACCGTTATACCACTCACGCTGGCCACTGGAAGTCGCCGGCACCTTTCCCGAAGAATTTCGCTCGACCAAAGCGACTCTAGCAGACGTCCTTTCGGAAAAATGTCGAGCCTTCGCCTGTTCGAAAGACCGGCTAGAACGATGACCACGTCGAACGAACTTAATCTCGATCATTCGTTGAATCGGGCCAGCCCTCGGTCAGGCGGGGCTTCGAAAATTTCAAAACCTCTCGCTCGGACACGAGTGCGTGAGCCGGGAGTCGAACCCGGATCAATTGCTTGGAAGGCAACTATGCTACCGTTATACCACTCACGCTGGCCACTGGAAGTCGCCGGCACCTTTCCCGAAGAATTTCGCTCGACCAAAGCGACTCTAGCAGACGTCCTTTCGGAAAAATGTCGAGCCTTCGCCTGTTCGAAAGACCGGCTAGAACGATGACCACGTCGAACGAACTTAATCTCGATCATTCGTTGAATCGGGCCAGCCCTCGGTCAGGCGGGGCTTCGAAAATTTCAAAACCTCTCGCTCGGACACGAGTGCGTGAGCCGGGAGTCGAACCCGGATCAATTGCTTGGAAGGCAACTATGCTACCGTTATACCACTCACGCTGGCCACTGGAAGTCGCCGGCACCTTTCCCGAAGAATTTCGCTCGACCAAAGCGACTCTAGCAGACGTCCTTTCGGAAAAATGTCGAGCCTTCGCCTGTTCGAAAGACCGGCTAGAACGATGACCACGTCGAACGAACTTAATCTCGATCATTCGTTGAATCGGGCCAGCCCTCGGTCAGGCGGGGCTTCGAAAATTTCAAAACCTCTCGCTCGGACACGAGTGCGTGAGCCGGGAGTCGAACCCGGATCAATTGCTTGGAAGGCAACTATGCTACCGTTATACCACTCACGCTGGCCACTGGAAGTCGCCGGCACCTTTCCCTAATAATTTCGCTCGACCAAAGCGACTCTAGCAGACGTCCTTTCGGAAAAATGTCGAGCCTTCGCCTGTTCGAAAGACCGGCTAGAACGATGACCACGTCGAACGAACTTAATCTCGATCATTCGTTGAATCGGGCCAGCCCTCGGTCAGGCGGGGCTTCGAAAATTTCAAAACCTCTCGCTCGGACACGAGTGCGTGAGCGGGAGTCGAACCCGGATCAATTGCTTGGAAGGCAACTATGCTACCGTTATACCACTCACGCTGGCCACTGGAAGTCGCCGGCACCTTTCCCGAAGAATTTCGCTCGACCAAAGCGACTCTAGCAGACGTCCTTTCGGAAAAATGTCGAGCCTTCGCCTGTTCGAAAGACCGGCTAGAACGATGACCACGTCGAACGAACTTAATCTCGATCATTCGTTGAATCGGGCCAGCCCTCGGTCAGGCGGGGCTTCGAAAATTTCAAAACCTCTCGCTCGGACACGAGTGCGTGAGCCGGGAGTCGAACCCGGATCAATTGCTTGGAAGGCAACTATGCTACCGTTATACCACTCACGCTGGCCACTGGAAGTCGCCGGCACCTTTCCCGAAGAATTTCGCTCCACCAACGCGACTCTAGCAGACGTCCTTTCGGAAAAATGTCGAGCCTTCGCCTGTTCGAAAGACCGGCTAGAACGATGACCACGTCGAACGAACTTAATCTCGATCATTCGTTGAATCGGGCCAGCCCTCGGTCAGGCGGGGCTTCGAAAATTTCAAAACCTCTCGCTCGGACACGAGTGCGTGAGCCGGGAGTCGAACCCGGATCAATTGCTTGGAAGGCAAACTATGCTACCGTTATACCACTCACGCTGGCCACTGGAAGTCGCCGGCACCTTTCCCGAAGAATTTCGCTCGACCAAAGCGACTCTAGCAGACGTCCTTTCGGAAAAATGTCGAGCCTTCGCCTGTTCGAAAGACCGGCTAGAACGATGACCACGTCGAACGAACTTAATCTCGATCATTCGTTGAATCGGGCCAGCCCTCGGTCAGGCGGGGCTTCGAAAATTTCAAAACCTCTCGCTCGGACACGAGTGCGTGAGCCGGGAGTCGAACCCGGATCAATTGCTTGGAAGGCAACTATGCTACCGTTATACCACTCACGCTGGCCACTGGAAGTCGCCGGCACCTTTCCCGAAGAATTTCGCTCGACCAAAGCGACTCTAGCAGACGTCCTTTCGGATAAAATGTCGAGCCTTCGCCTGTTCGAAAGACCGGCTAGAACGATGACCACGTCTGAACAACATAAACACGATCAGACCTGCAATCACGCAGCCCTCGGTCAGGCGGGGCTTCGAAAATTTCAAAACCTCTCGCTCGGACACGAGTGCGTGAGCCGGGAGTCGAACCCGGATCAATTGCTTGGAAGGCAACTATGCTACCGTTATACCACTCACGCTGGCCACTGGAAGTCGCCGGCACCTTTCCCGAAGAATTTCGCTCGACCAAAGCGACTCTAGCAGACGTCATATCGGAAAAAACAACATCATTCGCCTGTTCGAAAGACCGGCTAGAACGATGACCACGTCGAACGAACTTAATCTCGATCATTCGTTGAATCGGGCCAGCCCTCGGTCAGGCGGGGCTTCGAAAATTTCAAAACCTCTCGCTCGGACACGAGTGCGTGAGCCGGGAGTCGAACCCGGATCAATTGCTTGGAAGGCAACTATGCTACCGTTATACCACTCACGCTGGCCACTGGAAGTCGCCGGCACCTTTCCCGAAGAATTTCGCTCGACCAAAGCGACTCTAGCAGACGTCCTTTCGGAAAAATGTCGAGCCTTCGCCTGTTCGAAAGACCGGCTAGAACGATGACCACGTCGAACGAACTTAATCTCGATCATTCGTTGAATCGGGCCAGCCCTCGGTCAGGCGGGGCTTCGAAAATTTCAAAACCTCTCGCTCGGACACGAGTGCGTGAGCCGGGAGTCGAACCCGGATCAATTGCTTGGAAGGCAACTATGCTACCGTTATACCACTCACGCTGGCCACTGGAAGTCGCCGGCACCTTTCCCGAAGAATTTCGCTCGACCAAAGCGACTCTAGCAGACGTCCTTTCGGAAAAATGTCGAGCCTTCGCCTGTTCGAAAGACCGGCTAGAACGATGACCACGTCGAACGAACTTAATCTCGATCATTCGTTGAATCGGGCCAGCCCTCGGTCAGGCGGGGCTTCGAAAAATTTCAAAACCTCTCGCTCGGACACGATGTGCGTGAGCCGGGAGTCGAACCCGGATCAATTGCTTGGAAGGCAAACTATGGCTACCGTTATACCACTCACGAGGCCACTGGAAGTCGCCGGACACCTTTCCCGAAGAATTTCGCCTGACAACTGCGACTATAGCAGACGTCCTTTCGGATTAAAATGTCGAGCCTTCGCATGTTCGAAAGAACCGGCTAGAAACGATGACCACGGTCGAAACGAACTTAATCTCGATCATTCGTTGAATCGGGCCAGGCCTCGGTCGCAGGCGGGCGCTTCGAAAAATTCAAAAACTCTCGCTCGGACACGAGTGCGTGAGCCGGGAAGTCGAACCCGGATCAATTGGCTTGGAATTCAACTATGCTACCGTGATACCACTCACGCTGGCCACTTGAAAGTCGCCGGCACCTTTCCCGAAGAAATTTCGCTCGACCAAAGCGACTCTAGCAGGGACGTCCTTTCGGAAAAAATGTCGAGCCTTCGCCTGGTCGAAAGACCGGGCTAGAACGAATGACCACGTCGAACTAACTTAATCGTCGATCATTCGTTGAATCGGGCCAGCCATCGGTCAGGCGGGGATTCGAAAATTTCAAAACCTCTCGCTCTGGACACGAGTGCGTTGAGCCGGGAGTCGGAACCGGATTCAATTGATTGGAAGGCAAAAATTATTGCTAACGTTTATTTATACCACTCACGCTGGGCAGTGGAAAGTCGCCGGCACCTTGCACCGAAGAATTTTCGCTCGACCAAAAGCGACTCTAGCAGGAAGTCTCCTTTCGGAAGAATGTCGAGCCTTCGCCTGTTCGAAAAGAACGGATAGAACGAGATGACCACTGTCGAACGAACTTAATCGCGATCATTCGCATGAATCGGAGCAAGCCCTCGGTCAGGCGGGGCTTCGAAAATTTTCTTTAAACCTCTCGCCTCGGACACGAGTGCAGTGAGCCGGGAGTCGAACCCGCGTCAATTGCTTGGAAGGCAACTATGCTACCGTTTATACCACTCACAGCTGGCCACTGGAAAGTCGCCGGCACCTTTCCCGAAGAATTATCGCTCGACCAAAGGACCGACTCTAGCAGACGTCCTTTGGGATAAATGTCGAGCCTTCGCCTGTTCGAACCAGAACAGGTAGAACGATGGAACACGTCGAACGAACTTAATCTAGATCATTCGTTGAATCGGCGCCACAGCCCTCGGTCAGGCGGGGCTTCGAACAAATTCAAAAACCTCTCGCTCGGACACGAGTGCGTGAGCCGGGAGTTCGAAACCCGGATCAATGCTTGGAAGGCAACTATGCTAACGTTATACCACTCACGCTGGCCACTGGAAGTCGCCGGCAACTTTTCCGCAGAATTTCGCTCGACCAAAGAGAATCTAGCAGACGTCCGTTCGGAATAAATGTCGAGCCTTCGCCTGTTCGAAAGACCGGCTAGAACGATGACCACCGTCGAACGAACTTAATCTCGATCATTCGTTGAATCGGGCCAGCCCTCGGTCAGGCGGGGCTTCGAAAATTTCAAAACCTCTCGCTCGGACACGAGTGCGTGACTCGGGAGTCGAACCCGGATCAATTGCTTGGAAGGCAACTATTCTACCGTTATACAACTCACGCTGGACCCACTGGAAGTCCGCCCGGCACTTTTCCGAAGAATTTTCGCTCGACCAAAGACGACTCTTAGCAGACGTCTCCTTTCGATAAATTTTCGAGCCTTCGCCTGTTCGGAAGACCAGATAGAACGATGACCACGTCGCAACGAACTTAATCTCGATCATTCGTTGAATCGGGCCAGCCCTCGGTTTTTCCAAGGGGGGGGGGGTGGCGGGGGGGGCTTTTCGAAAATGTCAACAAGCCTCTCGCTCGGACACGAGGTGCGTGAGCCGGGAGTCGAACCCGGATCAATTGCGGGAAGGCAACTATGCTAACGTTATACCACTCACGTTGGCCACTGGAAGTCGCCGGCAACTTTCCCGAAGAATTTCGCTCGAACCAAAGCGACTCTAGCAGGACGTCCTTTCGGGATAAATGTCGAGCCTATCGCCTGTTGAGAAAGGAACGGCTTTAGAACGATGACCCACGTCGCAACGATAAGTAATCTGCGATTCATTCGTTGAATCGGGCCAGCCCTTCGGTCAGGCGGGGCTTCGAAAAATTTCAAAACCTCTCGCACGGACAACGACAGTGCGTAGAGCCGGGAGTCGAACCCGGGATTCAATTGCTTGGGAAGGCAATTATGCTACCGTCATACACACTCACGCTGGCCACTGGAAGTCGCCGGAACCTTTCCCGAAGAATTTAGCTCGACCAAATGAGAACTCTAGCAGACTTCCTTCCGGAAAAATGTCGAGCCTTCGCCTGTTCGAAAGACCGCCTAGAAACGATGACCACGTCGAACGAACTTAATCTCGATTCATTCGTTGAATCGGGCCAGCCCTCAGGGTGCGGCGGGGCTTCGCAAATTTCAAAACCTCTCGCTCGGACAAGATGTGCGTGTGCCGGGAGTCGAACCCGGATCAATGGCTTGGAAGGCAAACTATGCTACCGTTATAACACTAACGCTGGCCACTGCGAAGTCGCCACGGCACCTTTCCCGAAGAATTTCGCTTCGACCACAGCGACTCTAGCAGACGTCCTTTCGGATAAATGTCGAGCCTTCGCCTGTTCGAAAGACCGGCTAGAACGCTGACCACGTCGAACGAACTTAATCTCGATTCATTCGTTGAATCGGGACAGCCCTCGGTCCAGGCGGGGCTTCGAAAATTTCAAAACCTCTCGCTCGGACAACGAGTGAGTGAGCCGGGAGTCGAACCAGGATCAATTGCTTGGAAGGCAACTATGCTACCGTTATACCACTCACGCTGGCCACTGGGAAGGGTCGCCGGCACCTTTCCCGAAGAATTGCGCTCGACCAAAGCGACTCTAGCAGACGGTCTTTCGGAAAAATGTCGAGCCTTCGACTGTTCGAAAGACCGGCTAGAACGATTGACCACGTCGAACGAACTTAATCTCGATCATTCGTTGAATCGGGCCAGCCCTCGGTCAGGCGGGGCTACGAAAATATTTCAAAACCTCTCGCTCGGACACGAGTGCTTCGTGAGCCGGGAGTCGAACGACCGGATCAATTGCTTTGGAAGGCAAATTATGCTACGTTTATACCACTCACGCTGGGCCACTGGAAGTCGCCGGCACCTTTCCCGAAGAATTTCGCTCGACCAAAGCGACTCTAGCAGACGTCCTTGCGGAAAAAAGTCGAGCCTTCGCCTGGTCGAAAGACAGGCTGAAACGATGACCACGTCGAACGAACTTAATCTCGATCATTCGTTGAATCGGGCCAGCCCTCGGTCAGGCGGGGCTTCGAAAATTTCAAAAATCTCTCGCTCGGACACGAGTGAGTGAGCCGGGAGTCGAACCAGGATACAATTGCCTGGGAAGGAAACTATTGCTACCGTTATACCCACGCACGCTGGCCACTGGAAGTCGCCGGCCACCTTTCCCGAATGAATTTCGCTCGACCAAAGGCACTCTAGAAGACGGTCCTTTCGGATATAAGGGCGAGCCTTCGCCTGTTCGAAAGGACCGGCCTAGAACGATGACCACGTCGAACGAACTTAATCTCGATCATTCGTTGAATCGGGCCAGCCCGCGGTCAGGCGGGGCTTCGAAAATTTCAAAAAAAAAACCTCGCGCTCGGGAAACGAGTGCGGTGAACGACGGGAGGTCGAACCCGGCATCAATTGCTTGGAAGGCAACTATGCTACGTTTATTACCACTCACGTGGGCGACTGGAAGTCGCCGGCACCTTTCCCGAAGCACAGACCCATCGACCCAAAGCGACTCTAGCAGACGTCTCCTTTCGGATGAAATGTCGAGCCTTCGCCTGTTCGACAAGACCGGCTGCTAGAAACTATGACCACGTCGAACGAACTTAATCTCGATCATTCGTTGAATACGGCCCAGCCCGCGGTCAGGCGGGGCTTCGAAAATTTCAAAAACCTCTCGCTCGGACACGAGTGCGTGAGCCGGGAGCGGAACCCGGATCAATTGCTTGGAAGGCAACTATGCCACCGTGTTATACCACTCACGGCTGGCCAAGGAAGTCGCCGGCACCTTTCCCGAAGAATTGCGCTCGAACCAAAGCGACTATAGCCGACGTCCTTTCGGATAATATCGAGCCTTCGCCTGTTCGAAAGACCGGCTAGAACGATGACCACGGCGAAAACGAACATTTAACATCTCGATCATTCGTTGAATCGGGCCATCCCTCGGTTAAGGCGGGGCTTTCGAAAATTTTCAAAACCTCTCGCTCGGACACGAGGGCGTGAAGCGGGAGAGTCGAAAACAGGATCAATTGCTTGGAAGTGCATACTATGATACCGTTATACCACTCACGCTGGCCACTGGAAGTCGCCACGGGCACCTTACCCCGAAGAAATTTCGCTCGACCAAAAGCGGACTCTAGCCAGACGTCCTTTCGGACGAAAGGTCGAGCCTTTCGCCTCCGCTCTCGAAAGACCGCTTAGAACGATGACCACGTCGAAACGAACTTAATCTCGATCATTCGTTGATTCGGGCCAGCCCTCGGTCAGGCTGGGCTTCGAAAATTTCAAAACCTCTCGGGCTCGGACACGAGTGCGTGAGCCGGGAGTCGAAACCCGGATCAATTGCTTGGAAGGCAAAACTATGCTACCGGTTATAACACTCACGCTGGCCACTTGGAAGTCCACGGCACCTTTCCCAGAAGAATTGCGCTCGACCAAAGCGACTCTAGCAGGGACGTCCTTTCGGAATAATGTAGAAGCCTTCGGCCTGTTCGAAAGACGGCTAGAACGAGGACCACGGTTCGAAACGAACTTAATCTCGATCCATTCGTTGAATTCGGGCCAGCCCGCGGTCAGGCGGGGCTTTTTCGAAATTTTCAAAAACCTCTCGCTCGGAACACGAGTGCGTGAGCCGGGAGTCGAACCCGGATCAATTGCTTGGAAGGAAACTATCGCTACCGTTATACCCACTCACGCTGGCCACTGCAAGTCGCCGGCACCTTCCCAGAAGAATTGCGCTCGACCAAAGCGACTCTAGTAGGACGTCCTTTCGGATAAAATGTTCGAGCCTTCGTTGTTGGAAAGACCGGCTAGAACGATGACCACGTCGAACGAAACTAATCTCTGATCATTCGTTGAATCGGGCCAGCCCTCGGTCAGGCGGGGCTTCGAAAATTTCCACCAAACTCTCGCTCGGACACGAGTGCGTGAGCCGGGAGTCGAAAAACCGGGGGATCAATTGCTTGGAAGGCGGACTATGCTAACGTTATACCCACTCACGCTGGCCACGGGAAGTTCGCCGGCACCTTTTCCCAGAAGAATTTCGCTCGACCAAAGCGACATCTAGCAGAAGTCCTTGCGGAAAAATGTCGAGCCTTCGCTTGTTCGAAAGACCGGCTAGAACGATGACCACGTCGAAAACGAACTTAATCTCGATCATTCGTTGAATCGGCGCAGCCCTCGGTCAGGCAGGGCTTCGAAAAATTTTCAAAACCTCTCGCTCGGGACACGAGTGCGTGAGCCGGGAGGTCGAACCCGGATCAATTGCTTGGAAGGCAACTATGCCACCGTTATACCACTCAAGATGGCCACTGGAAGTCGCCGGCACCTTTCCCGAAGAATTTCGCGCTCGACCAAAGCGACTATAGCAGACGTCCTTTCGGAAAAAATGTCGAGCCTTCGCCTGTTCGAAAGACCGGCTAGAACGATGACCACGTCGAACGAACTTCATTCTCGATCAATTCGTTGAATCGGTCCAGCCCTCGGTCAGGCGCGGGATTTCGAAAATTTCAAAACCTCTCGCTCGGGAACGAGTGCGTGAGCCCGGGGAGTCGACCCCGGATCAATTGCTTGGAAGGCAACTATGCTACCGTTATACCACTCACGCTGGCCACTGGAAGTCGCCTGCACATTTCCCGAAGAATTTCGCTCGACCAAAGCGGATCTAGCAGACGTCCTTTCGGATAAATGTCGAGCCTTCGCCTGTTCGAAAAGACCGGCTAGGAACGATGACCACGTTTCGAACGAACTTTAATCTCGATCATTCGTTGAATCGGGCCAGCCTCTCGGTTCAGGCGGGGCTTCGAAAATTTCAAAACCCTCTCCGCCTCGGACACGAGACTCTCATGCCCCGGGTCGAGGTCGCTGAGCGGGAGTCGAACCCGGATCAATTGCTTGGACGGCAAAACTATGCTACCGTTATTACCACTCACGATGGACCACTGGGAAGTCGCCGGCACATTTCCCGACGAATTCCGCTCGACACAAGCGACTATAGCAGACGGCCTTTCGGAAAAATGTCGAGCCTTCGCCTGTTCGATGGACCGGCTAGAACGATGACCACGTCGAACGAACTTAATTCTCGATCATTCGTTGAATCGGGGCCAGCCCTCGGTTCAGGCGGGGCTTCGAAAATTTCAAAACCTCCTCGACTCGGACACGATTAGGGGGGCGTGCGTTGAGCCGGGAGTCGAACCCGGATCAATTGCTTGGAAGGCAACTATGCTACCGTTATACCACCCACGCTGGCAAGTGGAAGTCGCCGGCACCTTTCCCGAAGAATTTCGCTCGGACCAAAGCGACTCTAGCAGACGTCCTTTCGGAAAAAAATGTCGAGCCTTCGCCTGTTCGAAAGACCGGCTAGAAACGATGACCACGTCGAAACGAACTTAATCTCGATCATTCGTTGAATCGGGCCAGCCCTCGGTCAGCGGGGGCTCTCGAACAAATTTCAAAACCTCTCTCCCTTTCGTGTGACACGAGGGCCTGTGTAGTTTTGAGTTCGAACCCGGAATCAATTGCTTGGAATGCAAACTATGCTACCGTTTATACCACTCACGATGGCCAATGGAAGTGTGGTCTCGGCACCTTTCCCGAAGAAATTTCGCTCGACCAAAGCGACTCTAGCTAGACGTCCTTCAGGAAAAAGTTCGAGTCCTTCGCCTGTTCGAAGGACCGGCTAGAACGATGGACCACGGTCGAACGAACTTAATCTCGATCATTACGTTGAATCGGGCCAGCCCTCGGTCAGGCGGGGCTTCGAAAAATTTCAAAACCTCTCGCTCGGACCACGATGTGCGTGAGCCGGGAGTCGGAACCCGGATCAAATATGCTTGGAAGCAAACTATGCTACCGTTATACCACTCACGCTGGCCACTGGAAGTCGCCGGCACCTTTCCCGAAGAAATTTCGCTCTACCAAAGCGACTCTAGCAGGACGTCCTTTCGGATAAATGTCGGAGCATGCGCCTGTTCGAAAAGACCGGCTAGAAACGATGTGACCACGTCGAACGAACTTAATCTGCGATCATTCGTTGAATCGGGCCAGCCCTCGGTCAGGCGGGGCTTCGAAAAATTTCAAAACCTCGTCGCTCGGACACGAGTGCGTGAGAGACGGGAGTCGAAACCGGAATCAATTGCCTTGGCAGGCAAACTATGCTACCGTTCTATACCACTCACGCTGGCCACTGGTAGTCGCCGGCACCTTTCCCGAAGAATTTCGTTCGACCAAAGCGAGTCTAGCAGACGGCCTTTCGGAAAAAATGTCGAGGCCTCGGGCCTGTTCGAAAGACCGGTCTAGAACGATGACCACGTACGAACGAACTTAATCTCGATCATTCGTTGAATCGGGGCCAGCCCTCAGGTCAGTGCGGAGGCTTCGAAAATTTCAAAACCTCTCGCTCGGACACGCGTGCGTGAGCCGGGAGAGAACCCGGCGCAATTGCTTGGAAGGCAACTATGCTACCGTCTATACCACTCACGCTGGCCACTGGAACGTCGCCGGCACCTTTCCCGAAGAATTTCGCTCGACCAACGCGACTCTAGCAGACGTCCTTTCGGATAAATGTCGAAGCCTTCGCCCTGTTGGAAAGACCGGCTAGAACGATGACCACGTTCGAACGAACTTAATCTCGATCATTCGTTGAATCGGGGCCAGCCATCGGTCAGGCGGGGCTTCGAAAAGTTATAAATTCCTCTCGCTCGGACACGAGTGTGGTGAGCCGGCGAGTCGAAACCCGGATCAATTGCTTGGAAGGCAACTATGCTACCGTTATACCACTCACGCTGGCCACTGGAAGTCGCCGGCACCTTTCCCGAAGAATTTCGCTCGACCAAAGCGACTCTAGCCCCCCCAAGACGTCCTTCCCCCCCTGGCACAAAAAAGTCGATCCTTTCGCCTGTTCGAAAGAACGGCTAGAACACGATGACCACGTCGAACGAACTTAATCTCGATCATTCGTGGAATCGGCCCAGCCCTCGGTCCGGCGGGGACTTCGAAAAATTTCAAAACCCTCTCGCTTCGGACACGAGTGCGGTGAAGCCGGGAGTCGAACCCGGATCAATTGCTTGGGAAGGCAAACTATGCTACCGTTATACCCACTCACGCTGGCCAATGGAAGTCGCCGGCACCTTTCCCGAAGAATTTCGCTCGACCAAGCACGACTCGAGCAGACGTCCTTTCGGAAAAATGTCGAGCCTTCGCCCTGTTCGAAGGACCGCCCTAGAAACGATGACCACGTTTCGAACGAACTTAATCTCGATCATTCGTTGAATCGGGCCCGCCCTCGGTCAGGCGGGGCTTCGAAAATTTCAAAACCTCTCGCTCTCGACACGAGTGCGTGAGCCGGGAGTCTGAAACCCGGATCAATTGCTTGGAAGGCAAACTATGCTACAGTTATAACACTCACGCTGGCCACTGGAAGTCGCCGGCACTCGTTCCCGAAGAATTTCGCTCGACCAAAGGAGACTCTAGCAGACGGCCTTTCGGAAAAATGTCGAGCCTTCGCCTGTTCGAAAGACCGGCTAGAAACGATGACCACGTTCGAACGAAACTAATCTCGATTCATTCGTTGAATCGGGCCAGCCCTCGGTCAGGCGGGGCTTCGAAAATTTCAAAAACCTCTCGCTCGGACACGAGTGCGTGAGCCGGGAGTCGAACCCGGATAAATTGCTTGGAAGGCCAACTATTGCTACCGTTATAACACTCACGATGGCCACTGGAAGTCGCCGGCACCTTTCCCGAAGAATTTCGCTCGACCAAAGCGACTCTAGCAGACGTCCTTTCGGAAAAAATGTCGAGCATGCGCCTGTTCGAAAGACCGGCTAGAACGATGACCACGTCGAACGAACTTAATCTCGATCATTCGTTGAATTCGGGCCAACCCTCGGTCATGGCGGGGCTCCCGAAAATTTCAAAATCTCTCGATCGGATACGATTGCGTGAGCCGGGAGTCGAACCCGGATCCAATTGCTGGGAAGGCAACTATGCTTTACCGTTATACCACTCACGCTGGCCACTGGAAAGTCGCCGGCAACCTTTCTCGAAAGGACTTTCGCTCGACCAAAGCGACTCTAGAAGACGTCCTTTCGGATAAATGTCGAGACTATTCGTCCGTTCAGCAAGACGACGTCCTAGCAACACGATGACCACGTCGGAACGAACTTAATCTCGATCATTCGTTGAATCGGGCCAGCCCTCGGTCAGGCGGGTGCTTCGAAAATTTCAAAACCTCTCGCTCCGGACACGAGTGCGTGAGACGGGAGTCGAAACCGGATCAATTGCTTGGAAGGCAACTATGCTACCGTTATACCACTCACGCTGGCCAATGGAAGTACACGACCGGCACCTTTCCCGAAGAATTTCGCTCGACCAAAGCGACTTCACGCAGACGTCACGTTCGGATAAATGTCGAGCCTTCGCCTGTTCGAAAGACCGGCTAGAAACGATGACCACGTCCGAACGAAGCTTAATCTCGATCATTAGTTGAATCGGGCCAAGCCCTCGGTCCAGGCGGGGCTTCGAAAATTTCAGGAACCTCTCGCTCGGACACGCGTGCGTGAGAGCCGGTAGGTCGAACCGGGATCAATTGCTTGGAAGGCAACTATGCCACCGGTTATACCCACTCACGCTGGCCACTGGAAGTCGCCGGCACCTTTCCCGAAGAATTTCGCTCGACCAACGCGCCTCTAGCAGACGTCCGTTCGGATAAAATACGAGCCTTCGCGCAATCGTTTCGGAACGACCGGCTAGAACGATGACCACGTCGAACGAACTTAATCTCGATCACATTCGTTGAATCGGGCCAGCCCTCGGTCAGGCGGGGCTTCGAAAATTTCAAAACCTCTCGTCCGGACACGAGTTGGTGAGCCGGGAGTCGAACCCGGATCAATTGATTGGAAGGGCAACTATGCTACCGTTATACCAAATCACGCTGGCCACTGGAAAGGCGATCGGCACCTTTCCCGAAGAATTTCGCTCGACAAAAGCCGACTCTAGCAGACGTCCTTTCGGAATAAATGTCGAGCCTTCGCCTGTTCGAAAGACCGGTTAGATACGATGGACCACGTCGAACGAACTTAATCTCGATTCATTCGTTGAATCGGGCAAGCCCTCGGTCAGGCGGGCGCTTCGAAAATTTTCAAAAACCTCTCGACTCGGACAACGATGTTGCGTGAGCCGGGAGTCGAACCCGGATCAATTGCTTGGAAGGCAACTATGATACCGTTATACCAACACGCATGGCCACTGGAAGTCGGCCGGCACCTTCCCGGAAGAATTTCGCTCGACCAAAGCGACTTCTAGCAGACGTCCTTTCGCGATAAATGGTTCGAGACCTTCGCCTGTTCGAAAGAACGGCTAGAACGATGGACACGTCGAACGAAACTTAATCTCGATCATTCGTTGAATCGGGCCAGCCCTCGGTCAGGAGGGCTTCGAAAATTTCAAAACCTCTCGGTCGGACACGGATGTGCGTGAGCGCGGAGTCGAACAACCGGAATCAATTGCTTGGAAAGGCAACTATGCTACCGTTATACCACTCACGCTGGCACAATGGAAGTCGGCCGGCACCTTTCCCGAAGAATTGACCGCTCGACACCAAGCGACTCTAGCAGACGTCCTTTCGGATAAATGTCGAGCCTTCGCCTGTGGGAAAGACCGGCTAGAACGATGACCCACGTCGAACGAAACTTAATTCTCGATTCATTCGTTGAATCGGGCCAGCCCTCGGTCAGGCGGGTGATTCGAAAAATTCAAAACCTCTCGCTCGGACTACGAGTGCGTGAAGCCGGGAGTCGAACACGGATCAATTGCTTGGAGGGCAACTATGCTACCGTCTATACCACTCACGCTGGCCACTGGAAGTCGCCGGCCACCTTTCCCGGAGAATTTCGACTCGACCAAAGCGACTCTAGCAGACGTCCTTTGTTTTTCCCCCGGAAAAAATGTCGAGCCTTCGAGCCTGTTCGAAAGACCGGCTTAGACCGATGACTAACGTCGAACGAACTTAAGTCTCGCATCATTCGTTGAATCGGGGCCAGCCCTCGGTCAGGCGGGGCTTCGAAAATTTCACAACCTCTCGCGCGGGACACTGAGTGCGTGAGCCGGGAGTCGAACCCGGATTCTAATTGCTTGGAAGGCAACTATGCTACCGTTATACCACTCACGCTGGCCACTGGAAGTCGCCGGCACCCTTTCCCGAAGAATTCCGCTCGACCAAAAAAGGTCGACTCTAGGCAGACGTCCTTTCGGAAAAATGTCGAGGCCTTCGCCTGTTCGAAAGACCGGCTAGAACGATGACCACGTCGACCGAACTTCCAACGTCTCCTAGATCATTCGTTGAATCGGGCCAGCCCTCAGTTTCAGGCGGGGCTTCGAAAAATTTCAAAACCTCTCGATCGGAGACGAGTGCGTGAGCCGGGAGTCGAACCCGGATCAATTGCCTGGACGCAAAACTATGCTACTGTGTATACCACTCACGCTGGCCCACTGGAAGTCGCCAGCACCTTTCCCGACGAATTTCGCTCGACACAAAGCGATCTCTCCGCAGGACGTCCTTTCGGGAAAGATGTCGAGCCTTCGCCTGTTCGAAAGACCGGCTAGAACGATGACCACGTCGAACGAACTTAATCTCGATCATTCGTTGAATCGGGCCAGCCCTCGGTCAGGCGGGGCTTCGAAAATTTCAAAACCTCTCGCTCGGACACGACGTGAGTGAGATCGGGAGTCGAACCCGGATCAATTGCTTGGAAGGCAACTATGCTACCGGTTTATACACCACTCACGCTGGCCAGATGGGACAGTCGCCGGCACCTTCCCGGAAGAATTTCGCTCGACCAAAAGCGACTCTAGCAGACGTCAGAATTCGGAAAAATGTCGAGCCTTCGCCCTGTTCGAAAGACCGGCTAGAACGATGACCACGTCGAACGAACTTAATCTCGATCATTTCGTTGAATCGGGACAGAACTCGGTTCAGGCGGAGGCTTCGAAAATTTCAAAAACCTCTCGCTCGGACACGAGTGCGTGTGCCGGGAGTTCGAAACCCGGATCAATTGCTTGGAAGGCAAACTATGCTACCGTTATACCACTCACGCTGGCCACTGGGAAGTCGCCGGCACCTTTCCCGAAGAATTTCACTCGAACCAATAGCGGACTCTAGCAGACGTCCTTTCGAAAAAAAAATGTCGAGCCTTCGGCCTAGTGCGAAAGACAGGCTTAGAACGATGACCACGTCGAACGAAAGTAATCTCGATCATTCGTTGAATCGGGCCAGCCCGCGGTCAGGCGGGGCTTCGAAAATTTCAAAACCTCTCGCTCGGACACGAGTGCGTTAGAGGGAGGTCGAACCCGGATCAATTGCTTGGAAGGCCCAACTCTGCTAACGGAACAATCACGCTGCGCCACTGGAAGTCGCCGGCACCTATTCCCGAAGAATTTCGCTCGACCCAAAGCGACTCTAGCAGAAGTCCTTTCGGATAAAATGTTCGAGCCTTTGCCTGTTCGAAAGACCGGCTAGAAACGATGACCACGTCGAACGAACTTAATCTCGATCATTCGTGTGAATCGGGCCAGCCCGCGGTCAGGCGGGGCTTCGAAAAAAATTTCAAAAACCTCTCGCTCGGACACGACGTGCGTGAGCCGGGAGTCGAACCCGGATCAATTGCTGGGAATGGCAAACTATGCTACCCGTTTATACCACTCACGCTGGCCACTGGAAGTCGCCGGCACCTTTCCCGAAGAATTTCGCTCGACCAAAGCGACTCTAGCAGACGTCCTTTCGGATAAATGTTTGAGCCTTCGCCTGTTCTAAAGCACCGGCATAGAACGATGACCACGTCGAACGAAAACTTTAATCTCGATCATGCGTTGAAAATCGGGCCAGCCCTCGGTCAGGCGGGGCTTCGAAAATGTTCAAAAACCGCTCGCTCGGACACGAGTGCACGTGAGCCGAGGATAGTCGAACCCGGATCAATTGCTTGGAAGGCAAACTATGCTACCGTGTATACCACTCACGCTGGCCACTG
Source organism: Hirudinaria manillensis (assembly GCA_034509925.1). Lineage (NCBI taxonomy): Eukaryota > Metazoa > Annelida > Clitellata > Hirudinida > Hirudinidae > Hirudinaria > Hirudinaria manillensis. The sequence continues at coordinate 3,380,349 of CM067526.1, read as the reverse complement.
GAAGGCGCCGGCACCTTTTCCCTGTAAGAAATCTTCGCTCGACCAAAGCGACTCTAGCAGAAGGTCCTTTCGGAAAAATGTCGAGCCTTCGCCTGTTCGAAAGACCGGAAAGAACGATGACCACGTCGAACGAACTTAATCTCGATCAATTCGTTGAATCGGGCCAGCCCTCGGTCAGGCGGGGGCTTCGAAAATTTCAAAAACTCTCGCTCGGACCACGAGTGCCGTGAGCTACGGGAGTTCGAACCCGGATCAATTGCGTGGAAGGCAACTATGCTACCGTTATACCACTCACGACTGGCCACTGGAAAGTCGCCAGCACTTTCCCCGAAGAATGTCGCTCGACCAAAGAGACTCCTAGCAGACGTCCTTTTCGGAAAAATGTCGAAGCCTTCGCCTGTTCGAAAAAGGACCGGCTAGAAACGATGAACACGTCGAACGAACTTAATCTCGATCATTCGTTGAATCGGGCCAGTCCTCGGTCAGGCGGGGTATTCGAACAATTCACAAACCTCTCGCTCGGACACGAGTGCGTGAGCCGGGAGTCGAACCCGGATCAATTGCTTGGAAGGCAACTCCATGCTACCGAATACCACTCACGATGGGCCACTGGAAGTCGCGGCCACCTTTCACGAATAGATTTCGCTCGACCAAAGCGACTATTAGCAGACGTCCCTTTCGGAAAAAAAAGTCGAGCCTTCGCCTGTTCGAAAGGGACCGGGCTAGAAACGATGACCACGTCGAACGAACGTAATCTCGATCATTCGTTGAATGGGGGCCAGCCCTCGGATCAGGCGGGGCCTTCGAAAAATTTCAAAAACTCTCGCTCGGACACGATCGGTGCGTGAGCCGGGAGTCGAACCCGGATCAATTGCTCTGGAAGGCAAACTATGCTACCGTTTGATACCACTCACGCTGGGCACTGGAAGTCCGCCGGCACCTTTCCCGAAGAATTTCGACTCGACCAAAGCGGACTCTCGCAGACGTCCTTTCGGAAAGAAATGTCGAGCCTTGCCACCCTGTTCGAAAGAACGGATAGAACGATGACCACGTCGAACGAACTTAATCTTATCATTCGTTGAAATCGGGCCAGCCCTCGGTCAGGCGTGGGCTTCCAAAAATTCAAAAACTCACGCACGGACACGAGTGCGTCAGCCGGGCGTCGAAACCGGATCAATTGCTTGGGAATGCAACTATGCTAACGTTATACCACTCACGCTGGCCAATGGAAGTCGCCGGCAACCTTTCCCGAAGAATTTCGCTCGACCAAAGCGACTCTAGCAGACGTCCTTTCGGAAAAAATGTCGAGCCTTCGCCTGTACGAAACGACCGGCTAGAACGATGACCACGTCGAACGAACTTAATCTCGATCATTCGTTGAATCGGGGCCGCCCTCGGTCAGGCGGGGCTCCCACCGAAAATTTCAAAACCTCTCGCTCGGGGACACGAGTGCGTTACCGGGGAGTCGAACCCGGATCAATTGCTTGGAAGGCAACTATGCTACCGTTATACCACGCACGCGGGCCAGTGGAAGTCGGCGGCACTTTACCCGAAGAATTTCGCTCGACCAAAGCGACTCTAGCAGACGTCCTTTCGGAAAAATGTCGAGCCTTCGCCTGTTCGAAAGACCGGCTAGAACGATGACCACGTCGAACGAACTTAATCTCGATCATTCGTTGAATCGGGCCAGCCCTCGGTCAGGCGGGGCTTCGAAAATTTCAAAACCTCTCGCTCGGACACGAGTGCGTGAGCCGGGAGTCGAACCCGTATCATTTGCTTGGAAGGCAACTATGCTACCGTTATACCACTCACGCTGGCCACTGGAAGTCGCCGGCACCTTTCCCGAAGAATTTCGCTCGACCAAAGCGACTCTAGCAGACGTCCTTTCGGAAAAATGTCGAGCCTTCGCCTGTTCGAAAGACCGGCTAGAACCGAAGAGCACGTCGAACGAACTTAATCTCGATCATTCGTTGAATCGGGCCAGCCCTCGGTCAGGCGGGGCTTCGAAAATTTCAAAACCTCTCGCTCGGACACGAGTGCGTGAGCCGGGAGTCGATACCGGATCAATTGCTTGGAAGGCAACTATGCTACCGTTATACCACTCACGCTGGCCACTGGAAGTCGCCGGCACCTTTCCCGAAGAATTTCGCTCGACCAAAGCGACTCTAGCAGACGTCCTTTCGGAAAAATGTCGAGCCTTCGCCTGTTCGAAAGACCGGCTAGAACGATGACCACGTCGAACGAACTTAATCTCGATCATTCGTTGAATCGGGCCAGCCCTCGGTCAGGCGGGGCTTCGAAAATTTCAAAACCTCTCGCTCGGACACGAGTGCGTGAGCCGGGAGTCGAACCCGGATCAATTGCTTGGAAGGCAACTATGCTACCGTTATACCACTCACGCTGGCCACTGGAAGTCGCCGGCACCTTTCCCGAAGAATTTCGCTCGACCAAAGCGACTCTAGCAGACGTCCTTTCGGAAAAATGTCGAGCCTTCGCCTGTTCGAAAGACCGGCTAGAACGATGACCACGTCGAACGAACTTAATCTCGATCATTCGTTGAATCGGGCCAGCCCTCGGTCAGGCGGGGCTTCGAAAATTTCAAAACCTCTCGCTCGGACACGAGTGCGTGAGCCGGGAGTCGAACCCGGATCAATTGCTTGGAAGGCAACTATGCTACCGTTATACCACTCACGCTGGCCACTGGAAGTCGCCGGCACCTTTCCCGAAGAATTTCGCTCGACCAAAGCGACTCTAGCAGACGTCCTTTCGGAAAAATGTCGAGCCTTCGCCTGTTCGAAAGACCGGCTAGAACGATGACCACGTCGAACGAACTTAATCTCGATCATTCGTTGAATCGGGCCAGCCCTCGGTCAGGCGGGGCTTCGAAAATTTCAAAACCTCTCGCTCGGACACGAGTGCGTGAGCCGGGAGTCGAACCCGGATCAATTGCTTGGAAGGCAACTATGCTACCGTTATACCACTCACGCTGGCCACTGGAAGTCGCCGGCACCTTTCCCGAAGAATTTCGCTCGACCAAAGCGACTCTAGCAGACGTCCTTTCGGAAAAAATGTCGAGCCTTCGCCTGTTCGAAAGACCGGCTAGAACGATGACCACGTCGAACGAACTTAATCTCGATCATTCGTTGAATCGGGCCAGCCCTCGGTCAGGCGGGGCTTCGAAAATTTCAAAACCTCTCGCTCGGACACGAGTGCGTGAGCCGGGAGTCGAACCCGGATCAATTGCTTGGAAGGCAACTATGCTACCGTTATACCACTCACGCTGGCCACTGGAAGTCGCCGGCACCTTTCCCGAAGAATTTCGCTCGACCAAAGCGACTCTAGCAGACGTCCTTTCGGAAAAATGTCGAGCCTTCGCCTGTTCGAAAGACCGGCTAGAACGATGACCACGTCGAACGAACTTAATCTCGATCATTCGTTGAATCGGGCCAGCCCTCGGTCAGGCGGGGCTTCGAAAATTTCAAAACCTCTCGCTCGGACACGAGTGCGTGAGCCGGGAAAACGACACAGATCCAGTGCTTGTAAGCAAACTATGCTACCGTTATACCACTCACGCTGGCCACTGGAAGTCGCCGGCACCTTTCCCGAAGAATTTCGCTCGACCAAAGCGACTCTAGCAGACGTCCTTTCGGAAAAATGTCGAGCCTTCGCCTGTTCGAAAGACCGGCTAGAACGATGACCACGTCGAACGAACTTAATCTCGATCATTCGTTGAATCGGGCCAGCCCTCGGTCAGGCGGGGCTTCGAAAATTTCAAAACCTCTCGCTCGGACACGAGTGCGTGAGCCGGGAGTCGAACCCGGATCAATTGCTTGGAAGGCAACTATGCTACCGTTATACCACTCACGCTGGCCACTGGAAGTCGCCGGCACCTTTCCCGAAGAATTTCGCTCGACCAAAGCGACTCTAGCAGACGTCCTTTCGGAAAAAATGTCGAGCCTTCGCCTGTTCGAAAGACCGGCTAGAACGATGACCACGTCGAACGAACTTAATCTCGATCATTCGTTGAATCGGGCCAGCCCTCGGTCAGGCGGGGCTTCGAAAATTTCAAAACCTCTCGCTCGGACACGAGTGCGTGAGCCGGGAGTCGAACCCGGATCAATTGCTTGGAAGGCAACTATGCTACCGTTATACCACTCACGCTGGCCACTGGAAGTCGCCGGCACCTTTCCCGAAGAATTTCGCTCGACCAAAGCGACTCTAGCAGACGTCCTTTCGGAAAAATGTCGAGCCTTCGCCTGTTCGAAAGACCGGCTAGAACGATGACCACGTCGAACGAACTTAATCTCGATCATTCGTTGAATCGGGCCAGCCCTCGGTCAGGCGGGGCTTCGAAAATTTCAAAACCTCTCGCTCGGACACGAGTGCGTGAGCCGGGAGTCGAACCCGGATCAATTGCTTGGAAGGCAACTATGCTACCGTTATACCACTCACGCTGGCCACTGGAAGTCGCCGGCACCTTTCCCGAAGAATTTCGCTCGACCAAAGCGACTCTAGCAGACGTCCTTTCGGAAAAATGTCGAGCCTTCGCCTGTTCGAAAGACCGGCTAGAACGATGACCACGTCGAACGAACTTAATCTCGATCATTCGTTGAATCGGGCCAGCCCTCGGTCAGGCGGGGCTTCGAAAATTTCAAAACCTCTCGCTCGGACACGAGTGCGTGAGCCGGGAGTCGAACCCGGATCAATTGCTTGGAAGGCAACTATGCTACCGTTATACCACTCACGCTGGCCACTGGAAGTCGCCGGCACCTTTCCCGAAGAATTTCGCTCGACCAAAGCGACTCTAGCAGACGTCCTTTCGGAAAAATGTCGAGCCTTCGCCTGTTCGAAAGACCGGCTAGAACGATGACCACGTCGAACGAACTTAATCTCGATCATTCGTTGAATCGGGCCAGCCCTCGGTCAGGCGGGGCTTCGAAAATTTCAAAACCTCTCGCTCGGACACGAGTGCGTGAGCCGGGAGTCGAACCCGGATCAATTGCTTGGAAGGCAACTATGCTACCGTTATACCACTCACGCTGGCCACTGGAAGTCGCCGGCACCTTTCCCGAAGAATTTCGCTCGACCAAAGCGACTCTAGCAGACGTCCTTTCGGAAAAATGTCGAGCCTTCGCCTGTTCGAAAGACCGGCTAGAACGATGACCACGTCGAACGAACTTAATCTCGATCATTCGTTGAATCGGGCCAGCCCTCGGTCAGGCGGGGCTTCGAAGTAATATAATACCTCTCGCTCGGACACGAGTGCGTGAGCCGGGAGTCGAACCCGGATCAATTGCTTGGAAGGCAACTATGCTACCGTTATACCACTCACGCTGGCACCTGGCAGTCGCCGGCACCTTTCCCGAAGAATTTCGCTCGACCAAAGCGACTCTAGCAGACGTCCTTTCGGAAAAATGTCGAGCCTTCGCCTGTTCGAAAGAACTGCTAGAACGATGACCACGTCGAACGAACTTAATCTCGATCATTCGTTGAATCGGGCCAGCCCTCGGTCAGGCGGGGCTTCGAAAATTTCAAAACCTCTCGCTCGGACACGAGTGCGTGAGCCGGGAGTCGAACCCGGATCAATTGCTTGGAAGGCAACTATGCTACCGTTATACCACTCACGCTGGCCACTGGAAGTCGCCGGCACCTTTCCCGAAGAATTTCGCTCGACCAAAGCGACTCTAGCAGACGTCCTTTCGGAAAAATGTCGAGCCTTCGCCTGTTCGAAAGACCGGCTAGAACGATGACCACGTCGAACGAACTTAATCTCGATCATTCGTTGAATCGGGCCAGCCCTCGGTCAGGCGGGGCTTCGAAAATTTCAAAACCTCTCGCTCGGACACGAGTGCGTGAGCCGGGAGTCGAACCCGGATCTATGTCTTGGAAGGCAACTATGCTACCGTTATACCACTCACGCTGGCCACTGGAAGTCGCCGGCACCTTTCCCGAAGAATTTCGCTCGACCAAAGCGACTCTAGCAGACGTCCTTTCGGAAAAATGTCGAGCCTTCGCCTGTTCGAAAGACCGGCTAGAACGATGACCACGTCGAACGAACTTAATCTCGATCATTCGTTGAATCGGGCCAGCCCTCGGTCAGGCGGGGCTTCGAAAATTTCAAAACCTCTCGCTCGGACACGAGTGCGTGAGCCGGGAGTCGAACCCGGATCAATTGCTTGGAAGGCAACTATGCTACCGTTATACCACTCACGCTGGCCACTGGAAGTCGCCGGCACCTTTCCCGAAGAATTTCGCTCGACCAAAGCGACTCTAGCAGACGTCCTTTCGGAAAAATGTCGAGCCTTCGCCTGTTCGAAAGACCGGCTAGAACGATGACCACGTCGAACGAACTTAATCTCGATCATTCGTTGAATCGGGCCAGCCCTCGGTCAGGCGGGGCTTCGAAAATTTCAAAACCTCTCGCTCGGACACGAGTGCGTGAGCCGGGAGTCGAACCCGGATCAATTGCTTGGAAGGCAACTATGCTACCGTTATACCACTCACGCTGGCCACTGGAAGTCGCCGGCACCTTTCCCGAAGAATTTCGCTCGACCAAAGCGACTCTAGCAGACGTCCTTTCGGAAAAATGTCGAGCCTTCGCCTGTTCGAAAGACCGGCTAGAACGATGACCACGTCGAACGAACTTAATCTCGATCATTCGTTGAATCGGGCCAGCCCTCGGTCAGGCGGGGCTTCGAAAATTTCAAAACCTCTCGCTCGGACACGAGTGCGTGAGCCGGGAGTCGAACCCGGATCAATTGCTTGGAAGGCAACTATGCTACCGTTATACCACTCACGCTGGCCACTGGAAGTCGCCGGCACCTTTCCCGAAGAATTTCGCTCGACCAAAGCGACTCTAGCAGACGTCCTTTCGGAACACTGTCGAGCCTTCGCCTGTTCGAAAGACCGGCTAGAACGATGACCACGTCGAACGAACTTAATCTCGATCATTCGTTGAATCGGGCCAGCCCTCGGTCAGGCGGGGCTTCGAAAATTTCAAAACCTCTCGCTCGGACACGAGTGCGTGAGCCGGGAGTCGAACCCGGATCAATTGCTTGGAAGGCAACTATGCTACCGTTATACCACTCACGCTGGCCACTGGAAGTCGCCGGCACCTTTCCCGAAGAATTTCGCTCGACCAAAGCGACTCTAGCAGACGTCCTTTCGGAAAAATGTCGAGCCTTCGCCTGTTCGAAAGACCGGCTAGAACGATGACCACGTTGGACCTAAGTTAATCTCGATCATTCGTTGAATCGGGCCAGCCCTCGGTCAGGCGGGGCTTCGAAAATTTCAAAACCTCTCGCTCGGACACGAGTGCGTGAGCCGGGAGTCGAACCCGGATCAATTGCTTGGAAGGCAACTATGCTACCGTTATACCACTCACGCTGGCCACTGGAAGTCGCCGGCACCTTTCCCGAATATTTTCGCTCGACCAACGCGACTCTAGCAGACGTCCTTTCGGAAAAATGTCGAGCCTTCGCCTGTTCGAAAGACCGGCTAGAACGATGACCACGTCGAACGAACTTAATCTCGATCATTCGTTGAATCGGGCCAGCCCTCGGTCAGGCGGGGCTTCGAAAATTTCAAAACCTCTCGCTCGGACACGAGTGCGTGAGCCGGGAGTCGAACCCGGATCAATTGCTTGGAAGGCAACTATGCTACCGTTATACCACTCACGCTGGCCACTGGAAGTCGCCGGCACCTTTCCCGAAGAATTTCGCTCGACCAAAGCGACTCTAGCAGACGTCCTTTCGGAAAAATGTCGAGCCTTCGCCTGTTCGAAAGACCGGCTAGAACGATGACCACGTCGAACGAACTTAATCTCGATCATTCGTTGAATCGGGCCAGCCCTCGGTCAGGCGGGGCTTCGAAAATTTCAAAACCTCTCGCTCGGACACGAGTGCGTGAGCCGGGAGTCGAACCCGGATCAATTGCTTGGAAGGCAACTATGCTACCGTTATACCACTCACGCTGGCCACTGGAAGTCGCCGGCACCTTTCCCGAAGAATTTCGCTCGACCAAAGCGACTCTAGCAGACGTCCTTTCGGAAAAATGTCGAGCCTTCGCCTGTTCGAAAGACCGGCTAGAACGATGACCACGTCGAACGAACTTAATCTCGATCATTCGTTGAATCGGGCCAGCCCTCGGTCAGGCGGGGCTTCGAAAATTTCAAAACCTCTCGCTCGGACACGAGTGCGTGAGCCGGGAGTCGAACCCGGATCAATTGCTTGGAAGGCAACTATGCTACCGTTATACCACTCACGCTGGCCACTGGAAGTCGCCGGCACCTTTCCCGAAGAATTTCGCTCGACCAAAGCGACTCTAGCAGACGTCCTTTCGGAAAAATGTCGAGCCTTCGCCTGTTCGAAAGACCGGCTAGAACGATGACCACGTCGAACGAACTTAATCTCGATCATTCGTTGAATCGGGCCAGCCCTCGGTCAGGCGGGGCTTCGAAAATTTCAAAACCTCTCGCTCGGACACGAGTGCGTGAGCCGGGAGTCGAACCCGGATCAATTGCTTGGAAGGCAACTATGCTACCGTTATACCACTCACGCTGGCCACTGGAAGTCGCCGGCACCTTTCCCGAAGAATTTCGCTCGACCAAAGCGACTCTAGCAGACGTCCTTTCGGAAAAATGTCGAGCCTTCGCCTGTTCGAAAGACCGGCTAGAACGATGACCACGTCGAACGAACTTAATCTCGATCATTCGTTGAATCGGGCCAGCCCTCGGTCAGGCGGGGCTTCGAAAATTTCAAAACCTCTCGCTCGGACACGAGTGCGTGAGCCGGGAGTCGAACCCGGATCAATTGCTTGGAAGGCAACTATGCTACCGTTATACCACTCACGCTGGCCACTGGAAGTCGCCGGCACCTTTCCCGAAGAATTTCGCTCGACCAAAGCGACTCTAGCAGACGTCCTTTCGGAAAAATGTCGAGCCTTCGCCTGTTCGAAAGACCGGCTAGAACGATGACCACGTCGAACGAACTTAATCTCGATCATTCGTTGAATCGGGCCAGCCCTCGGTCAGGCGGGGCTTCGAAAATTTCAAAACCTCTCGCTCGGACACGAGTGCGTGAGCCGGGAGTCGAACCCGGATCAATTGCTTGGAAGGCAACTATGCTACCGTTATACCACTCACGCTGGCCACTGGAAGTCGCCGGCACCTTTCCCGAAGAATTTCGCTCGACCAAAGCGACTCTAGCAGACGTCCTTTCGGAAAAATGTCGAGCCTTCGCCTGTTCGAAAGACCGGCTAGAACGATGACCACGTCGAACGAACTTAATCTCGATCATTCGTTGAATCGGGCCAGCCCTCGGTCAGGCGGGGCTTCGAAAATTTCAAAACCTCTCGCTCGGACACGAGTGCGTGAGCCGGGAGTCGAACCCGGATCAATTGCTTGGAAGGCAACTATGCTACCGTTATACCACTCACGCTGGCCACTGGAAGTCGCCGGCACCTTTCCCGAAGAATTTCGCTCGACCAAAGCGACTCTAGCAGACGTCCTTTCGGAAAAATGTCGAGCCTTCGCCTGTTCGAAAGACCGGCTAGAACGATGACCACGTCGAACGAACTTAATCTCGATCATTCGTTGAATCGGGCCAGCCCTCGGTCAGGCGGGGCTTCGAAAATTTCAAAACCTCTCGCTCGGACACGAGTGCGTGAGCCGGGAGTCGAACCCGGATCAATTGCTTGGAAGGCAACTATGCTACCGTTATACCACTCACGCTGGCCACTGGAAGTCGCCGGCACCTTTCCCGAAGAATTTCGCTCGACCAAAGCGACTCTAGCAGACGTCCTTTCGGAAAAATGTCGAGCCTTCGCCTGTTCGAAAGACCGGCTAGAACGATGACCACGTCGAACGAACTTAATCTCGATCATTCGTTGAATCGGGCCAGCCCTCGGTCAGGCGGGGCTTCGAAAATTTCAAAACCTCTCGCTCGGACACGAGTGCGTGAGCCGGGAGTCGAACCCGGATCAATTGCTTGGAAGGCAAACTATGCTACCGTTATACCACTCACGCTGGCCACTGGAAGTCGCCGGCACCTTTCCCGAAGAATTTCGCTCGACCAAAGCGACTCTAGCAGACGTCCTTTCGGAAAAATGTCGAGCCTTCGCCTGTTCGAAAGACCGGCTAGAACGATGACCACGTCGAACGAACTTAATCTCGATCATTCGTTGAATCGGGCCAGCCCTCGGTCAGGCGGGGCTTCGAAAATTTCAAAACCTCTCGCTCGGACACGAGTGCGTGAGCCGGGAGTCGAACCCGGATCAATTGCTTGGAAGGCAACTATGCTACCGTTATACCACTCACGCTGGCCACTGGAAGTCGCCGGCACCTTTCCCGAAGAATTTCGCTCGACCAAAGCGACTCTAGCAGACGTCCTTTCGGAAAATGTCGAGCCTTCGCCTGTTCGAAAGACCGGCTAGAACGATGACCACGTCGAACGAACTTAATCTCGATCATTCGTTGAATCGGGCCAGCCCTCGGTCAGGCGGGGCTTCGAAAATTTCAAAACCTCTCGCTCGGACACGAGTGCGTGAGCCGGGAGTCGAACCCGGATCAATTGCTTGGAAGGCAACTATGCTACCGTTATACCACTCACGCTGGCCACTGGAAGTCGCCGGCACCTTTCCCGAAGAATTTCGCTCGACCAAAGCGACTCTAGCAGACGTCCTTTCGGAAAAATGTCGAGCCTTCGCCTGTTCGAAAGACCGGCTAGAACGATGACCACGTCGAACGAACTTAATCTCGATCATTCGTTGAATCGGGCCAGCCCTCGGTCAGGCGGGGCTTCGAAAATTTCAAAACCTCTCGCTCGGACACGAGTGCGTGAGCCGGGAGTCGAACCCGGATCAATTGCTTGGAAGGCAACTATGCTACCGTTATACCACTCACGCTGGCCACTGGAAGTCGCCGGCACCTTTCCCGAAGAATTTCGCTCGACCAAAGCGACTCTAGCAGACGTCCTTTCGGAAAAATGTCGAGCCTTCGCCTGTTCGAAAGACCGGCTAGAACGATGACCACGTCGAACGAACTTAATCTCGATCATTCGTTGAATCGGGCCAGCCCTCGGTCAGGCGGGGCTTCGAAAATTTCAAAACCTCTCGCTCGGACACGAGTGCGTGAGCCGGGAGTCGAACCCGGATCAATTGCTTGGAAGGCAACTATGCTACCGTTATACCACTCACGCTGGCCACTGGAAGTCGCCGGCACCTTTCCCGAAGAATTTCGCTCGACCAAAGCGACTCTAGCAGACGTCCTTTCGGAAAAATGTCGAGCCTTCGCCTGTTCGAAAGACCGGCTAGAACGATGACCACGTCGAACGAACTTAATCTCGATCATTCGTTGAATCGGGCCAGCCCTCGGTCAGGCGGGGCTTCGAAAATTTCAAAACCTCTCGCTCGGACACGAGTGCGTGAGCCGGGAGTCGAACCCGGATCAATTGCTTGGAAGGCAACTATGCTACCGTTATACCACTCACGCTGGCCACTGGAAGTCGCCGGCACCTTTCCCGAAGAATTTCGCTCGACCAAAGCGACTCTAGCAGACGTCCTTTCGGAAAAATGTCGAGCCTTCGCCTGTTCGAAAGACCGGCTAGAACGATGACCACGTCGAACGAACTTAATCTCGATCATTCGTTGAATCGGGCCAGCCCTCGGTCAGGCGGGGCTTCGAAAATTTCAAAACCTCTCGCTCGGACACGAGTGCGTGAGCCGGGAGTCGAACCCGGATCAATTGCTTGGAAGGCAAACTATGCTACCGTTATACCACTCACGCTGGCCACTGGAAGTCGCCGGCACCTTTCCCGAAGAATTTCGCTCGACCAAAGCGACTCTAGCAGACGTCCTTTCGGAAAAATGTCGAGCCTTCGCCTGTTCGAAAGACCGGCTAGAACGATGACCACGTCGAACGAACTTAATCTCGATCATTCGTTGAATCGGGCCAGCCCTCGGTCAGGCGGGGCTTCGAAAATTTCAAAACCTCTCGCTCGGACACGAGTGCGTGAGCCGGGAGTCGAACCCGGATCAATTGCTTGGAAGGCAACTATGCTACCGTTATACCACTCACGCTGGCCACTGGAAGTCGCCGGCACCTTTCCCGAAGAATTTCGCTCGACCAAAGCGACTCTAGCAGACGTCCTTTCGGAAAAAATGTCGAGCCTTCGCCTGTTCGAAAGACCGGCTAGAACGATGACCACGTCGAACGAACTTAATCTCGATCATTCGTTGAATCGGGCCAGCCCTCGGTCAGGCGGGGCTTCGAAAATTTCAAAACCTCTCGCTCGGACACGAGTGCGTGAGCCGGGAGTCGAACCCGGATCAATTGCTTGGAAGGCAACTATGCTACCGTTATACCACTCACGCTGGCCACTGGAAGTCGCCGGCACCTTTCCCGAAGAATTTCGCTCGACCAAAGCGACTCTAGCAGACGTCCTTTCGGAAAAATGTCGAGCCTTCGCCTGTTCGAAAGACCGGCTAGAACGATGACCACGTCGAACGAACTTAATCTCGATCATTCGTTGAATCGGGCCAGCCCTCGGTCAGGCGGGGCTTCGAAAATTTCAAAACCTCTCGCTCGGACACGAGTGCGTGAGCCGGGAGTCGAACCCGGATCAATTGCTTGGAAGGCAACTATGCTACCGTTATACCACTCACGCTGGCCACTGGAAGTCGCCGGCACCTTTCCCGAAGAATTTCGCTCGACCAAAGCGACTCTAGCAGACGTCCTTTCGGAAAAAATGTCGAGCCTTCGCCTGTTCGAAAGACCGGCTAGAACGATGACCACGTCGAACGAACTTAATCTCGATCATTCGTTGAATCGGGCCAGCCCTCGGTCAGGCGGGGCTTCGAAAATTTCAAAACCTCTCGCTCGGACACGAGTGCGTGAGCCGGGAGTCGAACCCGGATCAATTGCTTGGAAGGCAACTATGCTACCGTTATACCACTCACGCTGGCCACTGGAAGTCGCCGGCACCTTTCCCGAAGAATTTCGCTCGACCAAAGCGACTCTAGCAGACGTCCTTTCGGAAAAATGTCGAGCCTTCGCCTGTTCGAAAGACCGGCTAGAACGATGACCACGTCGAACGAACTTAATCTCGATCATTCGTTGAATCGGGCCAGCCCTCGGTCAGGCGGGGCTTCGAAAATTTCAAAACCTCTCGCTCGGACACGAGTGCGTGAGCCGGGAGTCGAACCCGGATCAATTGCTTGGAAGGCAACTATGCTACCGTTATACCACTCACGCTGGCCACTGGGAGTCGCCGGCACCTTTCCCGAAGAATTTCGTTCGACCAAAGCGAGTCTAGCAGACGTCCTTTCGGAAAAATGTCGAGCCTTCGCCTGGTCGAAAGACCGGCTAGAACGATGACCACGTCGAACGAACTTAATCTCGATCATTCGTTGAATCGGGCCAGCCCTCGGTCAGGCGGGGCTTCGAAAATTTCAAAACCTCTCGCTCGGACACGAGTGCGTGAGCCGGGAGTCGAACCCGGATCAATTGCTTGGAAGGCAACTATGCTACCGTTATACCACTCACGCTGGCCACTGGAAGTCGCCGGCACCTTTCCCGAAGAATTTCGCTCGACCAAAGCGACTCTAGCAGACGTCCTTTCGGATAAAATGTCGAGCCTTCGCCTGTTCGAAAGACCGGCTAGAACGATGACCACGTCGAACGAACTTAATCTCGATCATTCGTTGAATCGGGCCAGCCCTCGGTCAGGCGGGGCTTCGAAAATTTCAAAACCTCTCGCTCGGACACGAGTGCGTGAGCCGGGAGTCGAACCCGGATCAATTGCTTGGAAGGCAACTATGCTACCGTTATACCACTCACGCTGGCCACTGGAAGTCGCCGGCACCTTTCCCGAAGAATTTCGCTCGACCAAAGCGACTCTAGCAGACGTCCTTTCGGAAAAATGTCGAGCCTTCGCCTGGTCGAAAGACCGGCTAGAACGATGACCACGTCGAACGAACTTAATCTCGATCATTCGTTGAATCGGGCCAGCCCTCGGTCAGGCGGGGCTTCGAAAATTTCAAAACCTCTCGCTCGGACACGAGTGCGTGAGCCGGGAGTCGAACCCGGATCAATTGCTTGGAAGGCAACTATGCTACCGTTATACCACTCACGCTGGCCAGTGGAAGTCGCCGGCACCTTTCCCGAAGAATTTCGCTCGACCAAAGCGACTCTAGCAGACGTCCTTTCGGAAAAATGTCGAGCCTTCGCCTGTTCGAAAGACCGGCTAGAACGATGACCACGTCGAACGAACTTAATCTCGATCATTCGTTGAATCGGGCCAGCCCTCGGTCAGGCGGGGCTTCGAAAATTTCAAAACCTCTCGCTCGGACACGAGTGCGTGAGCCGGGAGTCGAACCCGGATCAATTGCTTGGAAGGCAACTATGCTACCGTTATACCACTCACGCTGGCCACTGGAAGTCGCCGGCACCTTTCCCGAAGAATTTCGCTCGACCAAAGCGACTCTAGCAGACGTCCTTTCGGAAAAATGTCGAGCCTTCGCCTGTTCGAAAGACCGGCTAGAACGATGACCACGTCGAACGAACTTAATCTCGATCATTCGTTGAATCGGGCCAGCCCTCGGTCAGGCGGGGCTTCGAAAATTTCAAAACCTCTCGCTCGGACACGAGTGCGTGAGCCGGGAGTCGAACCCGGATCAATTGCTTGGAAGGCAACTATGCTACCGTTATACCACTCACGCTGGCCACTGGAAGTCGCCGGCACCTTTCCCGAAGAATTTCGCTCGACCAAAGCGACTCTAGCAGACGTCCTTTCGGAAAAATGTCGAGCCTTCGCCTGTTCGAAAGACCGGCTAGAACGATGACCACGTCGAACGAACTTAATCTCGATCATTCGTTGAATCGGGCCAGCCCTCGGTCAGGCGGGGCTTCGAAAATTTCAAAACCTCTCGCTCGGACACGAGTGCGTGAGCCGGGAGTCGAACCCGGATCAATTGCTTGGAAGGCAACTATGCTACCGTTATACCACTCACGCTGGCCACTGGAAGTCGCCGGCACCTTTCCCGAAGAATTTCGCTCGACCAAAGCGACTCTAGCAGACGTCCTTTCGGAAAAATGTCGAGCCTTCGCCTGTTCGAAAGACCGGCTAGAACGATGACCACGTCGAACGAACTTAATCTCGATCATTCGTTGAATCGGGCCAGCCCTCGGTCAGGCGGGGCTTCGAAAATTTCAAAACCTCTCGCTCGGACACGAGTGCGTGAGCCGGGAGTCGAACCCGGATCAATTGCTTGGAAGGCAACTATGCTACCGTTATACCACTCACGCTGGCCACTGGAAGTCGCCGGCACCTTTCCCGAAGAATTTCGCTCGACCAAAGCGACTCTAGCAGACGTCCTTTCGGAAAAATGTCGAGCCTTCGCCTGTTCGAAAGACCGGCTAGAACGATGACCACGTCGAACGAACTTAATCTCGATCATTCGTTGAATCGGGCCAGCCCTCGGTCAGGCGGGGCTTCGAAAATTTCAAAACCTCTCGCTCGGACACGAGTGCGTGAGCCGGGAGTCGAACCCGGATCAATTGCTTGGAAGGCAACTATGCTACCGTTATACCACTCACGCTGGCCACTGGAAGTCGCCGGCACCTTTCCCGAAGAATTTCGCTCGACCAAAGCGACTCTAGCAGACGTCCTTTCGGATAAATGTCGAGCCTTCGCCTGTTCGAAAGACCGGCTAGAACGATGACCACGTCGAACGAACTTAATCTCGATCATTCGTTGAATCGAGCCAGCCCTCGGTCAGGCGGGGCTTCGAAAATTTCAAAACCTCTCGCTCGGACACGAGTGCGTGAGCCGGGAGTCGAACCCGGATCAATTGCTTGGAAGGCAACTATGCTACCGTTATACCACTCACGCTGGCCACTGGAAGTCGCCGGCACCTTTCCCGAAGAATTTCGCTCGACCAAAGCGACTCTAGCAGACGTCCTTTCGGATAAATGTCGAGCCTTCGCCTGTTCGAAAGACCGGCTAGAACGATGACCACGTCGAACGAACTTAATCTCGATCATTCGTTGAATCGGGCCAGCCCTCGGTCAGGCGGGGCTTCGAAAATTTCAAAACCTCTCGCTCGGACACGAGTGCGTGAGCCGGGAGTCGAACCCGGATCAATTGCTTGGAAGGCAACTATGCTACCGTTATACCACTCACGCTGGCCACTGGAAGTCGCCGGCACCTTTCCCGAAGAATTTCGCTCGACCAAAGCGACTCTAGCAGACGTCCTTTCGGAAAAATGTCGAGCCTTCGCCTGTTCGAAAGACCGGCTAGAACGATGACCACGTCGAACGAACTTAATCTCGATCATTCGTTGAATCGGGCCAGCCCTCGGTCAGGCGGGGCTTCGAAAAATTTCAAAACCTCTCGCTCGGACACGAGTGCGTGAGCCGGGAGTCGAACCCGGATCAATTGCTTGGAAGGCAACTATGCTACCGTTATACCACTCACGCTGGCCACTGGAAGTCGCCGGCACCTTTCCCGAAGAATTTCGCTCGACCAAAGCGACTCTAGCAGACGTCCTTTCGGAAAAATGTCGAGCCTTCGCCTGTTCGAAAGACCGGCTAGAACGATGACCACGTCGAACGAACTTAATCTCGATCATTCGTTGAATCGGGCCAGCCCTCGGTCAGGCGGGGCTTCGAAAATTTCAAAACCTCTCGCTCGGACACGAGTGCGTGAGCCGGGAGTCGAACCCGGATCAATTGCTTGGAAGGCAACTATGCTACCGTTATACCACTCACGCTGGCCACTGGGAGTCGCCGGCACCTTTCCCGAAGAATTTCGCTCGACCAAAGCGACTCTAGCAGACGTCCTTTCGGAAAAATGTCGAGCCTTCGCCTGTTC
Source organism: Hirudinaria manillensis (assembly GCA_034509925.1). Lineage (NCBI taxonomy): Eukaryota > Metazoa > Annelida > Clitellata > Hirudinida > Hirudinidae > Hirudinaria > Hirudinaria manillensis. The sequence continues at coordinate 3,363,481 of CM067526.1, read as the reverse complement.
GAAAGACCGGCTAGAACGATGACCACGTCGAACGAACTTAATCTCGATCATTCGTTGAATCGGGCCAGCCCTCGGTCAGGCGGGGCTTCGAAAATTTCAAAACCTCTCGCTCGGACACGAGTGCGTGAGCCGGGAGTCGAACCCGGATCAATTGCTTGGAAGGCAACTATGCTACCGTTATACCACTCACGCTGGCCAGTGGAAGTCGCCGGCACCTTTCCCGAAGAATTTCGCTCGACCAAAGCGACTCTAGCAGACGTCCTTTCGGAAAAATGTCGAGCCTTCGCCTGTTCGAAAGACCGGCTAGAACGATGACCACGTCGAACGAACTTAATCTCGATCATTCGTTGAATCGGGCCAGCCCTCGGTCAGGCGGGGCTTCGAAAATTTCAAAACCTCTCGCTCGGACACGAGTGCGTGAGCCGGGAGTCGAACCCGGATCAATTGCTTGGAAGGCAACTATGCTACCGTTATACCACTCACGCTGGCCACTGGAAGTCGCCGGCACCTTTCCCGAAGAATTTCGCTCGACCAAAGCGACTCTAGCAGACGTCCTTTCGGAAAAATGTCGAGCCTTCGCCTGTTCGAAAGACCGGCTAGAACGATGACCACGTCGAACGAACTTAATCTCGATCATTCGTTGAATCGGGCCAGCCCTCGGTCAGGCGGGGCTTCGAAAATTTCAAAACCTCTCGCTCGGACACGAGTGCGTGAGCCGGGAGTCGAACCCGGATCAATTGCTTGGAAGGCAACTATGCTACCGTTATACCACTCACGCTGGCCACTGGAAGTCGCCGGCACCTTTCCCGAAGAATTTCGCTCGACCAAAGCGACTCTAGCAGACGTCCTTTCGGATAAATGTCGAGCCTTCGCCTGTTCGAAAGACCGGCTAGAACGATGACCACGTCGAACGAACTTAATCTCGATCATTCGTTGAATCGGGCCAGCCCTCGGTCAGGCGGGGCTTCGAAAATTTCAAAACCTCTCGCTCGGACACGAGTGCGTGAGCCGGGAGTCGAACCCGGATCAATTGCTTGGAAGGCAACTATGCTACCGTTATACCACTCACGCTGGCCACTGGAAGTCGCCGGCACCTTTCCCGAAGAATTTCGCTCGACCAAAGCGACTCTAGCAGACGTCCTTTCGGAAAAATGTCGAGCCTTCGCCTGTTCGAAAGACCGGCTAGAACGATGACCACGTCGAACGAACTTAATCTCGATCATTCGTTGAATCGGGCCAGCCCTCGGTCAGGCGGGGCTTCGAAAATTTCAAAACCTCTCGCTCGGACACGAGTGCGTGAGCCGGGAGTCGAACCCGGATCAATTGCTTGGAAGGCAACTATGCTACCGCTTAGTTATATTTTGTTATTGTTGTTTAGTTCGCTTTTGGTAGGTGATTATTTGTTATTTTGAATTGCTTTTTATTGGACTTTATTTTTATTACATTTCATTTAATTTCTTCTTTCGTTTTTATTTGTTTATTAGTTATTCATTCTTATTGTTCAAGATTTGTTTATTTTTACTTTTTGCGCGCGATGTTTGCTGTTATGTAACCGGTGTTCTACTTTTTGCATAGGTTTTCCAACTCTGCCGAGTTATTGCTTGTCAATTTTTAATTTTTGTATTTATTTTTATTTTCATTTTCATTCATGGTGAAGAAGTTGAGAGAACGAAAAATTCTTGAAGGTTTGGGCGAATTCGGGATGCAACCTAAGTCAGATTTACCCGGTAAAGTTACTCGGTCCAAGAAGTCTTTGGGAAGATCGGATATAATTAGATCCAAATCTGTCACTGATAATTTTGGTGATAATAATATGCATTTGCGAAGTAAATCAAGTAGCGCAAAGGATTCGTCTGCTCGTGTTGAATCATCTGTGAATATCCCAAGAAAGCGGGTTATTAAAACAGGGAATGTTAATGGTGGTGACACGTCTTCCACAAGTGTTTCTAAGACTGACCTTCATGATGGAATATTGCATAGGAAATTGACAAAGACTATTAAATGTGTCAAGCATGATGACAAAGCTGAGCTAAATGATTTTGTGATATATGTTCCAACTAAAGCAGTCAAAAGCAGATTGATAAAGTGTACCAAGCAAGTCTCAGGGAACTCTAAAACACATGGAAAATGTTCTCAATTTATGAATGAATTCATAGATAAAAGTGACTCTAATTCAACTGTTGGAAGTGCATTTAAGCGAAAGAGTAACAGAGTCACACAGACAAAGAAGTGTTTGAAGGAATCAGAAGATGATGAAGATTGGGAAGATGTTTCTTCAGATGAAAATGATTCTGATATTTTGAGTTTGAAATCACAAATAAAAAACTGTCAGAACAAAAAAGGCAGAATAAAATGTCATATAAAATCAAAATTAGAATCTGACAAAAAATCTAGAAAAGAGACTAGAAATGAGAATGGTGAAGAAGTCTACCTAAAAAAAGACTCTGATCCAGAATTTGAAGTTGAAGCAAAGGACTTGAGCAGCGATTCTGATGAAACAGACGATTGGGAGGAGGTACCTGGTAGGAATCACTATCATCATTGCTTGCTTTCGAACTTTCAGTATTTTAAATTTATTTCAAAATATTTTCAACCAGTTACTCAACAAATTACTCCAAAGAAGAGAAAGATTGAAGCTGTTCAGGTGACACTTTCTAAGGAACCTAGGTTGCTTAAGTCTTTACATTTTTTGCCTTTTGTTAGAATTATCATCATTTATTAATATTTTATGTTCATTTCAGCTCTAAAAAGTCTAAAATTGAGCAGGCTATGGATGAAATCAGACGAAGGATAAACCGGAAACTAATTATTTCTCAATACAATCTCCATAAGGTTCACTTTTCAATTTTGCTTTCCTTTTTGATTTTCTATATATTTGAAAGTTCAGTATGGAATAAGATCACTACCATGATAAAATAATCTCCTTTGTTTCATTCAGACACATCTCCTATGTCTACTGACACTTGGATTTAAGATGAACTCAATTGGAAATACTCAGTATTTCAGAGGCTGTTTGCTTTCCTTAGTTCCAATAAAATTATTGAAGAAATCTGAAAACAAATCTGGATTTGATTTGCATTCATTGGCTGAATTGAGAGACTGGTTTCTTGATAAGTTCCCTCTTAAGTTACAGCTTGATTACCAAGGCAATGCTAGGGTTAGTATTCTGAGGGCAAATATTTTGTAACTGATTTAAATGTTATTAGTTATAAATGCTTTAATTAATGAACAAATAATTAAAGGCTTCAAAATGTTTTATGGGCATGTAAACGTCATTGCAAAATGCTAATAACATTTTGGTCGATTGTTGCTTGTGGTAACGATATTATTTCAATGTTACAGCTTAAATTGATGTTTGATGCTGTGAGAGGAATGAAAAAATGCTCTTTGTCAGAATTGGAGTACATCTTGGTAGGTTTTAATCATTATCAGCATTGAGTTAATCTTAAAAATATATCATGTGTGGATTTGGAACTCCACCTTCATTTAATTTATTTTTCATAGTTTTTCTCAATTATGAATTTATAAAAGATAACTTATCATAAAATTGATTTCTTTTTCGCAAGATTTTCGTTGCACTGTGCAGATCGATGGGTTTCAACTCGCGCACGGTTTATTCTCTTCAACCTTCACCATACAAGCCCACGGACACTGTCAGTTTCCATTGAGCTATACGTTGGAAGCATTTTACAACAACATTTTGTTTTTTGAACGAGTTCTAAAAAGGCATTTAATGATGTGTTGCTTTGTTTTGTTGCAGCTCAAATCAAAGCCTCTCTCTGCTGCTTTTCTCAAGAAAATGTCTCTGAAAACTGGTGAGAATATTGCTAACAAGACCATAGCGACCGATAATAAAAAAAATTCAACAAAAGAAATCTCTGACCCTGAAATGGAAAAACCCAAGCAACAAAAGCCTTCGAGGGTCAGCAAGAAACCAAAGATGGAGAAAATACTCGAAAGCCCTGCTGATGAGGACGAAGAATCCGATGATGATTTCAATGATGATAAAACGAGAAACAGGAAAACTGCACGTAGCACGAAGAAGAAGGTGCAGCCAAAGAAAATAATAACCTTGGACTCCTCAGACTCAAATTCACAATTGATAACAAAAAAGAATTTGAAGGCCCAGAAGGGGTCTTGCGACTGGTGGGCCGAAATTTACCTGCCGGGAATGTCTTCCTGGATAACCGTTGCGGGGCCCTCTTTGGAGTTGAACGGAACTGAAGAGGTCGAGAAGAGATTGACCAAGCCAATTTCTTACATTTTGGCTTTCTCTACCAGTAATTGTGTGAAAGACTTGACCAGAAAATATGACAGTAATTGGCTCAAAGTGACGAGCAAGGCTCGTCTGGACGAACCTTGGTGGAATGAGACGCTGAGACATTTTGCAGACGACACGTCCGACGAATCCTTGGAAGAGGACTTGCAGATTCACGACATTTTGCTCAAAAAGCCATTTCCTACGTCGATTGCTGATTACAAGAATCATCCTCTGTATGCACTGCAACGCCATCTTTTGAAATACGAAGCCATCTACCCTTCCAATGCCCCTGTTCTTGGCAAACTCAAGGAAGAACCAATCTTTGCAAGGGATTGTGTGCATACCCTTTGTTCAAGAGAAAAATGGCTGATTGAGGGCAGGATGGTATTGCCCTGTCAGGATCCTTATAAATTCGTTAAGGCTCTGCCGAGGTCTAACAAACAAAGGATAGCAATCGATCGAATGCTGGGTCTTTATGGTCAATGGCAGACGGAAATATACGCTGCTCCTCCGGCGAGCGATGGCATAGTTCCAAAAAATGGCTTTGGAAATGTTGATTTGTTCAAACCGTGGATGCTTCCTCAGGGTACAGTCCATCTTAAGGGAACTTACTATGGCATGGCCAAGGTTGCTCGTAAAGTCGGCATCGATGCAGCTCCCGCCATGGTCGGTTGGGAGTTCCACAAAGGCATCAATCATCCCATTTTGGATGGCTGGGTGGTCTGCCAAGAAAATGCAGAGGCCCTTCTAGATGCCTGGAAAAAAGAACAAGAGTTGGAAAAGGAGAGAATGAGGGAGAAGGTAGAGAAGAGGGTCACAGACAATTGGAGGAGACTGGTCAAACATCTTCTGATCAGAAACAGACTCAAAAGTCAATTTGGAGCCATTACCATCAAAGAAGCCACTCAAAGGAAGCCATTTTCTAACAAAAAGGTGACTGAGAAGAAAATCTCAGATTCTGAGAGTTGTTCCAGCTTTGAAACTGTATCTTCTGAACTTTCTGCATTATCAAAGGTAAGTTCAGGGAACACTGCAAAATTGAGGAAGGCAAGAGCAACAGCCTCAACTGCACCAAGAGCGACCAGGAAGCAGAAGAAATGATGATCATTCGAGATGCTTGCCTGGAGTATCATGCCATCTCATCATGTTTTTGATGGACCTGCATTTGTAATAGCATTGTATTTGTTTTTATATATTTTTTATTTGAAATATTTTCTATACATTTTTGGAGTTTTTCTCTTTTTTCCATTTCACAGCTCCATTGAAGCTAATACCGGTTATTAACCTCACTGACATAATTGACGGTTTATTTGAATTATCATTTATTTGTTCTTGTAATTCTTGAAATCTCGAATAAAAACGCGCACAATTCACTCCTTCCTGGTGTCTACGAGTCGTGACGGAAAATGAGATTACCGTGAGATTTGAGTCGAGATTCGTGTGAATTCATTCTTTGGAGTTCGAATGTGGGCAGACGTAGTGACGCAGAATCATGATTGAGCGGGGAAGCGTGGCAGCCGTCGCAACAGCACACCTGTTTGTTTACAGGTGAACCAATCATTTATCAGCGAGGCTGTTGGCTCTTGGAGATTTTCATTTTAGGTATCGAGAATTAGCTTCGACGTAATGAATCTGCTTGGCACTTGTTAGTTCACTGGGTTAACATTACTGGGAGGAATTTGGTCGCTCAGGTAAATATCTTAGACTCGTCGTAACTGACACGAATCGTTACGAGGAGAGGCCAAAGGCGGTTGCAGAGATTACATTAAATTGAATTTATTAACTATTTTACCGATTATTTCAACGGTCGACTAATGTTTTAAAATGACGTAACAGATCAGACATCATCCACAAAGAAGAATGGATATGAGTGATTCAAACGTAGATGAAGGAAACATTTGTTTTTCATCTGCAAGGAATTTATTTGAAAGCTCCCCATTGCCAAGAAAACTGAAAAATGTTCCAATGCAGAAGACAAACCAGAATCTATTGTCTGACAGAGCGAGCATTAAAGATATGAATACTACCTTCAAAGGACCAGATGTAATCTCCACTGCAACATTGAAACGACAACAAAAACCCAATCAAAGTATTGATGACAACGTCAACAACTCAAACAACAACGTAACTTCAACTTTCACAGGTGTCAGAAAGACAGAAATTTCAGTACTGAAGACAAATGTCTCTACAAAAGAAATCAAAACAACTTGCTTATCAAAAAGTCCAATCATTCTAAAGAGTGGTTCAAGCATTTCTAAGATACCACATGATAAAATACTTGCTCCACTCTCTGGAAATACTCTAAGAGAAGGTACGGTTACTGTTCATGTTATTATTGAAATGTCAGATGTGTGTGCATCTATGTTGTTGTTATTCTTTCTTATTTATTTAATTTAAATTTCAGAATATTTATTTAGTTTTTGATGATATAAACATTGCAAAAGTATAGCAGGTTCTAAAATATTTAAATGCAGTTGTTAAATTGATATTTTTTATTCAGAGCCAAAGAAGATTGTCAGATTTGTCGACCAAAATGCAAAGGTAGAACCTATTCAAAAGAAAGATGCAAATAATGGATCACAAAGTACAGCCTCAAAAACCATCAGCTGTACTTCAAAGGCAGAAGATTCCAGACAGCAGCTTTTAGACGACATTATCAAAGCAGGAGGAAAAACTCTCAAAAGGGTTCAAAAACCAAATGAAAAAGTTATCCTTGGCCAAGCTGATAAAGAGATTCGTGAACCTCTTATCTCTCGAGAACAAAAAGAAACAAGTCAATCAACAACTTCGACAACTTTCAAGCCAAGTCATTTTGTTGTTGTCAAACCTTCTGAGCCAGCCAATGGCATCATCCATTCAACTTCTAAAAACACTTCTGCAAAGCAGGATCCTGGCTTTCTGCCAGATGAAACCAAAGTGACTCACAGCCACAACAACAACAATAACAACAACAGCACTGTTTCAGAAAATTTTATTTCAAACCTTGCAAAATCAAAGCATACTCCGAGCATCGAAAAGCTGAGGCATTCACCTCAAACTCCTCCGCCAACTCCAGTGAGTACTGGAAGTTCACAGAGTGAAGAAGGTTCTCAAGGAGACAATGATGATGATGATGATGATGTCCGAAGCAAGGGCAACGACCAAGTAACTGAAAGGATGTTCCTTAAAAACTGGGATCCGGTAAGAAAAATCTTTTATTAATTCAACCTTTAATCTCGATAAATGCAAAATAGTCTCGTTGTTGATTGTAAATCAACATATTTACTTGGTCTCTAACATCATGCAAAAGATTTATGTCATTTTAAATTTCATTTTTAATTTTCAGATTTAAGTCATTTTAAAGACTGCTTAACCATTTGATAATGTTGTGTTTAGTAATATTTAATTAGTACTACTGTAATTCATTAATTTCTTAGTTAAGCATTTGAAATTTATTTTGCCATCTTGATAAATTATTTATGAATTAATAACAAAATTAAATTTTCAAAACATTAAAACCCAATGGATCCTTGCAAGAAAAGCTAATTAAATTTGAGGCACTTACATTTTTCTTCCCACTTCAACTTGAAAAGATTTTGAATCCTCTAGAGCCATAATTAAGTCAATGCACACATTGAACTTGACATTCTCTATTTGTTTACTTCAATAATAATTTCTTTGAATTATAATTTATTCATTTCTTGATTGCTGTTATTAAAATCTGTTTGTCATTAAAATCATTGCAGACCAAATTGGTCAAGGAACTGTACAGGATTGAGACACCATACAAGGTGCCAAAAAGAATTTCAGTGTTGATATTTTTTTTAAAATTTGATTATTATTACTCATAATTTTATTCTTATTGTAATTGCAATTGACCTTGTTTGATTATCAGACACATCATCTCACGTATTCTAATGTTATTGCACATCAACACTTGGTCTCACAAAAATATTAACACATTTAGTGTTAAATATATTACATAATAAATACAATTATATAACACGTTGTTAAAACATTAATAGGCATCAATCCCTAGTGGAACCCCATTTCTTAACAAGTCCGGCTACATGGAGTGCCTTCCGATTAGCAAAACAAAAGACACTTTCCTAAAGACTTGGAAGAGGAAATTCTTCAAAACTCACGATGGAAAACTCATTTTATTTGAAGTAAATAACTTAAAAAAATATTATTTATAATATTATTGACATTTAAACAACCACGTTTTGCTCTTAAAGTAATCTTTGAAAATGGCTTAGTAAAATCCCATAGTATAATTGCTTATCATTATCATCTGCCATTCAATGTTTATTATAATCCAACTGGATAAATGTCCAAACAATCTTGTATTTGAGATTAATGATATCACAAGCCAGAGTATGATTGCCACAGTTTTCAAAGTTGTGGGACAAGCAAGAACCGTTGCAACAAAATCAACATTTCTGAAAATAAAAGTCCCAATAACATCAACAATTATTAATGTCTAGTGGTGTTGCTAAATATTAATGATATTAATAATTTATATTAATTAACAGGGAGCAAAAGAGGAGAGAGAATCGGCAAAACTCGAATTGAGCGGAGGAACTGTTGAAGACATTGGTCCCAGAATGATGGGCATCGAAGATGGGGTAAGGATGGATGATATGCGGTCATTAAACACATTTAATAATTCATATTCTGTCCCTCATTATTGTTATTATTACTATTATTATTATTGTTATTATTCATGATGTGATTACTAATGAATTTCTTCAGAGGGGTCATTACCTTGTGGTGAGGTGTTCCACAACAGAAGAAGCAACAGCTTGGAAGAATTCCATTCACTCTCAGACTGTTGGGGATGTTTCGTACAACTGGATAATTCCACTACCTGGAGTGGTGACCAATTCTTCAGAGGTGAGTTGAGAATAATTCAAATGTGCCAATACGTTGTTAGTGAATTAATCAAAAATTATTGCAGTCCAAAAGGATTGTAATAATTGAACTCGGGTCGTGTTCCGTCAGAGCAGGAGTCCTGGAATCTTCTCGTAAGTCGTTTCAGATTTTATTTATTTATTCATCTTTTTGGAGACACCAAAATTAACAACACCACACAAATTAGAAAAAGAAAATAAATATTACAATGAAACCAAGGATTATTCCGAAAGGAATAATTCTCGCTAAGGAGGCAACCTATTTAAAGAGATAGAATTAAATTGATTTAACTTTAGTGTTGCCATGAATTTTTATGTTGTCTTTAAAACATGTGGTAAAAGTTAATTTAGAATTGATTTATTTTTAAGCAACTTTGCCAGCCATTTTCTTTCCAAACATTGCGGCCACAAACCTAACAAACAAATCTAAAGTCTATGGATTTGAAGCTCTGAGGCCAAGCATTAGGAGCACTTCAGCACTTTCCTATCCTATCAAGCCCTCCAACAAAGTTGACAGAGTAATTTCAAGCAATATTTGAAATTATAATAAATAAATTTCTAATTAAAATAAATTTTAATAAATTAAATAAATTTCTCTTTATTATTTCTCAATGAGGCAATTAAAATTCCAGTATTCTCTGGAATGGGAAAGCCTGCCTGGACTCTTTCATCACATCTTCAAACAAGTTCGACTTGAACCAGGCCATTGCTCGGTTTGTTTTAAATTAGCTTGACACATACAAACAGATGTTGTTGTCAATACTAACAGACATTGTTGTCAATACTAACAAATGCTATTAATATCAACCACAACAAGCAATTAATCATCAAATGTTGTTTGCACCAAACATCAGGTCATGTTTTGTGCTCCAACAAATTTTAACAAGAGTGTAACTTCAAAGTTCTTGGAAATGTTTTTCGAAACATTGAAAGTTAGAGCCGTTTCCATGGTGAGCCAGACTCCGTTGGCTCTGTATTCATACAAAGTCGATACGGGGATTGTCGTGGACATCGGGGAGAAGATTGAAATTTTACCAGTCATAGATGGTTGGTTTATCAAATGATGAGTAGTTACTTGATAATATACATAATAGACAATAACTAGTTAAAATCAATGATTTTATTAGGATTATCCTGGTTGAATAGAAATTTTTATTTAATCTTCAAAATATTTCATGAAAAACTAAAAATGGTTTAATTAAAATTTGTTGGCAATTTGTTTCTTTGGTGAAGTTGGAATCTTTTCTTTGACATTCCATGTACACATCAGTCAGTAATCTGAACAATGCATGCTTCAGTAATTTCGTTAGCATCGTGTAAACAAACACGTGATATCAGTGTTTGATTTTCATTGAGGAATTTAAGAGACTGTCGAGTTTAAAACAACATGGTTCGTCACTAATAAAATAATTATAAAATAATTTTAATATATATAATTTTAATTATAAAATAATTATAAAATAAAATAATTTCATTTGTTTCATCTATTGTTTTCATACCAAAGAAAATAATAATTAAAAATGAAATTACAGAAATTTTGAATAAAACAAGGAATCTAATTTCAGGATTTGTCGTTGACGGATGTTCGTTAAGAGTGCCCTGTGGGGGTCAAAGAGTGTGTGAGATGTTTAATTCATTCCTCACCGGGAGAAAGTATCGTTTCTCAACAGATGCTGAGTTCCACCTCATCAGATACGCCGTCGAGAAAGTATGGTGCCTTGTTTGCTCGTTCATTTATCAACGCTCCTCTGTGTGCAAATGCCGGGCAACAGATCTTTAATCGATATTTTAAAAATCTGTCAACATGCAACAGCTCTCCATTCCAGCAGATGTTGCACAATAGATTTGTTTTTGTCAAAGTTTATGTTGCTATTTCATTTATAATATGCAAGATTTTCAAGAGGATTTTAAATTCACATTTTAGAGTGTCATTTTAATGATTTCCCAGCAATTATTAATGCCTTATTTTTCTTCTTTTTTCTCATAATTTTTGTCCAGATGTGCTATGTGTCCATGAATTACAAGAAAGACTTTGATGAATGTTTAACCAACACTCAGCCGTTCCAAAAGGTTCTCCCGCTAGATGGGTTTGATCTTCCGTCGGAAGCTGCAGAGTAATCAGTCGTTTTTCTTCACTTTATCGTTTATCTTTTTCCAAATAATTATTTTAGGGATTTGCAAAAAGACTTTTAGGTGTTGTTCATGAGCATTTAGTTGTTAAAACAACTTAAAATATGTCTAAAGTTTAATCCTATGCTTCTCATCCAGGCCAGTTAGCAGTGACATGGCTTGCTTCAGAAGCACTGAAGGATTTTTTGACATGACTGCTTGGGGCATTGACAGTCCTTCCCTTCCTCAGCTGATCCACAAAGTCATCTCGCTTTGTCCGATAGACAGCAGACGCCAGATGTGGAGGTTTGACAATTTTTATGTCGATTATTATTTACGATTTTGAAAATCAAATTAACAGCCACCAAAAATTATAAACTTAAATTGTTAACTTAACAACTTATGACAAATATAATCCTCGCTATAATATCATAAAAAATTCTCATGAACACGTTATTTGATAATTATCACATGCATAACTTCAAAATTATCAGAAACATTTATTTGAGTGGAGGAGTGACCTTGCTTCCCAACTTCAAAGAAAGATTAGGGGTGGAGCTTGACAAATTGACTCCGCCCAATGTTTCAGTCCAGGTTCATGCATCCCCCTTCCGATACCATGCCACTTATGTCGGTGCCAGTGCATTGGCCAACACGGAAGCTTTCCATAAGTCGTGCATAACCATGGAGGAATGGAAAACTTCCAGCAGAGATTGCATCAGGAAACTGGTTTCATTTTAATCTACTGGAAGATCAAGAGCCTGACAAGTCATTTGATAAGCAGGACACTTTTTTATGATTTGTTTTGCCTCGTTCTACCGAATCAAGACTTAGTTTTAGTTCTGATTTAGTTTAATTCAGTCTTAATTCGCAGTATTTTTCGAAATATTCTTCACTATTTCACGAAATGTACTTTTCTTTATCGCATACAGTCACGGATTAATTGATATTTGATTCACTTTTTGTGCGATTTTGCATTTTTCCAGAATTGTTCCACCTCCGATTCTATTAAAACTAGTTTCTTTTTTCACCGACTTTCTAAGAAATTCTACCAAATATCAAATTTTAAGTAAAAAAATTTATCTTCTAAAAGTATCGTTTATTATTTTTTTGATTCTGATTTGAAAACTTCAAAACTTAACAGAAGCAGACCGGCTAAAAGTCGTACCGATCCATCACTTGAAAGATGAGCAAATGACGTGATAAAATGGAAGTCGATAATGCAAAAAAATATGTTAAATGATGTTAATATTGATAATTTAAAAAGACATCAAAGCCACTAACAAAAGTGATTAAGAAAAGGGAGAACCCAAAATAAGTTAAGACGATTGAAAATGTCAACATCTCACCTCCTGCGAGGCGATTTGCCTTCACTAAAAGTTGACTTAAACGTTAAAACAATAAGAAACGCTTACATCTAAAATGTTGTGGTGAGTCAACAATGGACAATGAACTTACTAGAAAAAAATATTGCAAAATGGTTACAAGCGAGTGAAAAACTTTTATAGAATGAGCAAATAAGAAGCGATATCCAAGTGTTACAGAGTAGAACTTGTTGAAGATTATTCTTATTTCCATTATCACTGATTAAAGGATATTAAATGTAATTATAATATTCATATTAAAACAAACTAATCTAAAGGAACAGAAACAATATTTGAACAGGCTTGGAAAAACTCAAACCTGATTCTCAAAATGATGGAAGACACAAAACAATTACAAAGAAATAAATTTCTTCACGATGATTGATTCAACTTGTTGCAGATTCAAATGTTCGTTAATACTACTTTTGACGAGTCTCGGTTAAAAAAATCTCGATTTCCTTATAAATTTCAGGATGTTAAAAAGTTTGTTCCAAGCAAATCTTTATTTAGAAATTTAAATTTGCCGATAACGAAAAGCAAATCGAAATCTCTACTGATGTAAATCTTCGTAGAATTATTTCAAAATTCGGCAATAAAAATTATTTGAAAATCAATGAAACGATTGGATAATCATGAACATGAATAATATACCATCTAATTAGCATTTTCCTTCCCTAATTAAAAAACAAATTACAAAAAACCATTTGAAGGGACTTCAACAATTTCAGTTGCTAACACACGGTCTCTTTCAGAGTCCAGCTCTTTCAGATGAATTTCGGGATAATTTGAAATAATTTCGATTATTTAAAATAATTCACTTAATTTAAAATAATTTCAACAATTTTAAACAATTTCTGAAATAATTTCTCATTTAATTCTAATTTTCTTTCCTTCAAATTTCCTGGAGCGTGACGTCATAGGCGTGTGTCGTTGTCGTGGAGTGTGTTCTGTCGAACTGAACGATGTACGAAGAATCACTTGCGTAATGGCGAAGGACTTCATTGTCGATGTTCACGAGAATTCTTTAATTATTATGAAAATTAAATTAAAATCTTAGGAAATGTTTTATTAACATATTATAGAAAATGTTGTTTAATCCTACCAAACAAATGATTTAACGCAATGTTATGTAAATAATAGATGATTATTATTCTTCATTATTATTATTATTATTAAAATTATTATTATTATTATTTTAAAAAACAATGTCAAACAAACCCTTTTTTCGATTTTTTGTAAATGTTTTTAATTCCATCTTTTTCCAATTTAAACTTGGAAGCAATCTGAGGAATATATTCAATTGTAAAGTTTCGAGCAGAAATTAAGTTCTTAAATTTCCGTTAAAACGATAAAAATTATTTTATTTATAATACTATTATTACAATATCATAAATCATAATATATAACGAATATAATAATAATATTAATAATAGTAATTATTATTATTATTATTATTATTATTATTATTATTATTATTATTATTATTATTATTATTATTATTATTATATATAATAAGCTCACCGCCTCCAGCAGCTCTTGAACAGTTGGATTCTGGAAAATAAGTTCACTGAAAGCAACGTCCTCATCGTCTTTCAAGTACAGAGTGACTGTAAGGTCGGAAAAAAAAGAAAAATTCCTTGTCATAAAAAAAAAAAACATTTAAGAAGATTTTTCAAAATAATCTAGAAATAAAATAAAATTAATTTTATAAATAATTTTAAATAAGTTTTATTAATAAATCTTTTATTTCATCAGGAAAGCATTCCGTGAGAATTCTCACTTTTGCTTGGTTTGTTGCTGTTGTTCTTAACTTCAGTGTAGAAATCCTGACACTCAGGTCTGTGAAATTGTTCGAATTATTTAAATTATTATTAAAAAATAATATTTAAAATGTTAAAGTATTTAAATTGTGTAAACTATTAAAATTATTTATTTTATTGGTCAATTTATCATTAAATTATTATTAAATTATTTATTAAATATTTGAAACAATTCTCACTTGAACAACGGGTCAAACGTACGAGATGAATTGGTCTGCAATAAATGTAAACAATAATTAATTAACATTAATGTATTAATAAATAAATAAATAATGAATGTAAATATATTAATTAATTGGTAATAAATATTAATTAATTATATTTCAATGTAATTGTAATTGATGGTGGACGAATTTATCACCTTGATTGGCACGTTGGGTTTCGGAGTAAAAAACAATGGAACTTTGGAAAAATCTTCAGAAAGGTGGAAATTTGATGAGTGAAGTTGTGGGGAGGTTGAGGAGGTTGGGGAGTCTGTAACGTAATTAATAAATATAATTAATTAATAATATAATTAAATGTAAATATATCTAAGGTGATATTATTATTTATGAATAGAATTTGTTGTAAGTACAATTAAGATGTAAATCCCTTCTGGCCTACTGATGTTATATTATGTTCATGTGCTTTTTTTTCATTGAATAAAGAATGTATTTACGTAAAAAAAAGTGGTAATATAATTTTATTTATAATTTATAATAAAAATATCTACAAATACATTTCTTTACATTAACGATCATTTATTACGCTAAAACGTTGCCAACATAAATGATCGAACATACGGCAATTGAATAATATATTTATGGTATATCCTGAACGAGAATTTAACTTTATTTAATTATAATATTAATCTATAATTGCAGACGATAAATATGAAATATATTTATGAATTAATGTTCAATAATTTGAATTAAAATTATTCATCGTTAAATTTGATTATTAATAAAAAAAAAATAATAAAATAACTGACTGATAATTTCTTCCGAATTTGCCTTGACCTCTTTATTCTTTTTCTCTTCATCCCTGACTTTCCTCTCAGCTCCCTTCAAATGAAATTTAAATCATAAATTAGACGACACAAATTACTTTTTTCAAATTTAAAATAATATTAATGATAAAATTATCATAATTAAAATAATAATATTAAACGAAACTATCTTTGTTTATTAGTTTTATAAGCACGTTTGATGTTTAAACATTAAGTAATATATGTATTAGTATATATTATTTACATTATTAAATATATTAATTACAACATTAATATTGTATAATATTAAAGTATATTAAATAATAAACAAATTAAAAATTCATATTTGAAAAATATCTAAATTGTAAATCTGAAAAAACTTAGGGAAACAATAAGGATGTTATAATAAAGACAATTTAAAAGTTAAATTTGTCAATCAATTAATAATATATATATTATATATATATTTATTAAAAATCAATTATTTCTGTACCTTGTCGCAGAAAACCTTGATGTTGCAGTGTGCTCTGTGGATGAGTTCATCTTCGAAGTAGGTGTCCAGTTGCATCAACAGTGGGATGCCCTAATAATTAATTATTTATTTATTTGTTTAACAATTTATTTATTAATAATTAATTTTAAATATAACAATTAATAACAATTATGTGTCGTAAATGTAATGTAATTAAATTCACTGAAGTGGAGTGTCGCTGGTGATGTTTAAGGCAGTTTTTTTTTTGCATTTACAGGTTTAATTTTGAAATAATTATAAAAATACGTAATAGAAATATTTTGTGATGAAAATAAATTGAATTTTATTTAAAATTTAATTTATTAATTTCCAAACCTTTACTCCTTTTTGGTTGCTGAAATCGGTGCTCAGACAGTTTACAGCAACGTTCACCTGGCATTTAATAAGAATTTTTGATTTAATTTTTATTCGATTTATTCATATAATTCATTACGTATTTTTATAATTATTCTCTCATGATGTGCATGCGTTTGTCACGATGACGACGACGAAAACAACAACAACAACAGCACTACATTCACTTCCAAAAATCTAAAAAAAAAAAACACAAATATCTTGAAGCACGACTATTAAAAAATGGAATCACTTTTGAATTCCCGTCAAAAATTAATTGACCTCACAGCAGGGCATCTCGGACCGAAAGCGATTGAATCTGATGCCATAATTCCACGCCAAAGTTCGTATAAACAAAGTACTTAAGATCAGCCATTTGTTCATTGTTTATTTGAAAACAAACAAACAAAAACAAACAAGTAAACAAAGACACGAAACATGAGTAGGTAACTGAAATTGAATACCGTGATGCTGGAACTGTCGGCGTTCCAGACGACAGAAGTGGCGTTGAAAGCGATTTCGTCGATTTCTTGTGGTCTTCCACTGGACGAGTTCTTGAAGTCTGCCAAAGAATTCATTGGGAAAAAATAATTTTTTTTTTTCACAATTATTTTTATTATTTTATTTTTAAAAGTAATATTAAATAATTAGAGTCATTCCAAAGCTTGCAGACCGATAAAGAAATTTTAAATTAGCCTAACAAAATTGCCTAAAACTGAGATTACAAAAGTTGAATTCCGACCAATAACATCAATAATATAAACACTGAAATGAGATCAGCCGATCTCAATGATTTCATTAGCTGACTATTATTAAATAAATTATTTATTTTAATAAAAGCGTTAAATAAAGCATTAATTCTCAAAACAAATGGATTGCAAATCAAAGAATAAAAAAAAATCTAATTCCAATGTTTATAAAAGGCTTGTGATGTTCCAAAACATCAGTTCATGATCAGCTGTTTGCATGGACTTAAATCACCCTCGGATAATTTTTTACTTCTAAAAGACTGCTTCGAAATTCTCAATTTATTTGCCTTAAAACTCAAATAAAACACAAATGCACAGCAATTTATCTGCTTAAAGCGAAGATTTCGAAGACTTCAAGTCAGCCTTTACAGCATTTTTGTTACTTATTCTGGATAACTTTGAATGTTGTACGTGATTGTACGTGAATGTACGTGAATGTAAGTGAATGTACGTGATTGTACGTGAATGTAAGTGAATGTACGTGATTGTACGTGAATGTAAGTGAATGTACGTGATTGTACGTGAATGTACGTGATTACATTCGTACACCGACGATGCAAGTCTGTGTTTAAAATATTATGACTGCAGGAACAATGCTTTCTGAACTTCAGAGATCACGAAGGCTTATTTTAAGAAAACAAACGTTGTGTATTTAACTCGTTTGATTCGTTGTTGTTTTTGCAGACATGTAACCAACAGTAATAATAAATATCTTTAATAAATAAATCGATTGTTAATAATAATAATAACAACAATAGTAATAATAGTAATAATAATAATTATAATAATAATAATATCAATATCAACAACTGAAACAACCACCCACCAACATCAAGAATCCTCTGCTTAAAGCTCTGTTGCTTGTTGTGCCATGTTTTCCAGGCGTCCATTTCGTTTCCAACTGATGACGGATCTTGGAAGAGTACCATGACTATTGTCTACAACGAAGAAAACAACAGGCTGTCATTAGCATAAATTATGCAGTTATGTTAATATTAAACAAAATAATAATTATTACTACTTAATTTTGTTCCAGGTTTTTATAGAAATATGCGTGAATTCCCTGGATCGTAGTAAGCTCATAATATCTTCACAGAAGAAGAATTTGAAGCACTCCAATGACGTCGTTTGTGATTGTTATTATTATTATTATTATTATTATTATTATTATCATTATTATTATTGTTATTATTAATTTATATCTTATTAACATAATAAAAAATCTCTTCCCAGGTTACTTAAAGCAACTACTCCAGAAATACTTGACCTCCAGGCAAGAAGGATCGATTATCATAAATTAACCGAACCGTGATTGTTAGCGTGATTGAATTAAGTTCCTGTCGTGTTAATATTTACCAAATAACCAATTTAAAATATTTGACATTAATAATTATTTAACTTTAAATTCCATCAAATGATTCTCAAAAAGTATCCAAAACAAGTCCCTGACAAACGAATCTATTTTAACCAACCGGTAACCACGTGACATTACGAAATTATGAATAAATTACGTTCATAAATAATTTCTCGAGTGGTTCTTATTTGAAGACAATGCTGAACTCCATTGTGAAGGCAGCCACACGTGAATGAAATGATTTCTTTTTTGTGGTTTTTCATCAAAAAATATTTTGGCCGCTCTCTGTGAGGCGGTTTTTATGAATATTGACAGTTCTATAATTTAATCTTATTATTATTATTATTATTATTAACTCAAGTGTAATTAAAATTATTTCGAGGTTCGCCACGTTTTTGTTGCCTAGAAAGCTGTTTGTCTGTTTACAACACTAAAAGCAGAAATTGGAATTTACAGATGTAAAATTGGACGCAGGTTTGGATTTCCCCGAGAGATTTTTTTTAGAAACAGGAGGATCGAGAACATACCAGATCCAACCCGATGCAACATTTCGATCGATAATCTAGCACTTGTTAAATGAATATTTATTGTTAATAAATAATTCTATTGATTAAAATAAATAATACTATTAATTAAAACGATAAAAATTGGAAATTGAAATAAATAAATAACTAAATAAAGCGATTTTATGTTTTGCTTTAATATTAAGAAGTATTTCAAATATTCCAATGGTTTAATGAATACTTTAGGCCGATCCAATCGTGGCCATTGTGTTCCTAACGTTTTTGTCACACGATCGAAAGCTTTTTATCGCTTCTTCGGACGTCATTTAGCATTTTTCAGCGGTTTGTTAATGATTATAGTTTTTGTTTCAAAACAATTACTTATTATTATTATTATTATTGTTATTGTTATTATTATTATTATTATTATTGTTATTATTATTGTTAGTGAAAAAAATTTATTTTCATTTTTACTGACACCTATTTATGACGCGAGACGAGAATAAACTCCAAGATTTGAAAATCAGCTTTTACATTTTTATATTTAAATTTATTTGTTTGTAAGATTTATATATTTATATTTATTTTGTATATTATATTATTACTCTTTGTATTATAATATATATTTATTTTGATTCGCAAAACCAACCCTGAGTACAGCACTGGTTGACCTCAGCTTTTCTGAGATGCATTCCATGGAGAGGGCATAATATTGTCCTGTCGAACGAAAACAAAGGGGTAAGGCTGAGGAAATTATTCTTAATTATAACTTAATAATTATGTGTTCGAATCGTATGATTGGTCAAATAGTAAGAAGGTGGATTGAAAGCAACACGTGGGTCTCGTGGATATTAAATGTTATTTCTTCGATTTAAGACATTTGATGTCTTATAAATGAATATTTGTTTTTAATAATTATTAATTTAATCTGATTAATTCTTGGAATGAATCAATGTTTCATCTTGCAACATCTTATCTCTCTCAACAACATCCTTGAATTTCGTCACAAATGAAATGATTTTCTGAATTACCTTTGTTCAAATAGGTTGTTCTGAGATCTTTGTCTGGCTTCTTGATTGAAGAAATTGGAGCAATCAAATTGAAAACGAATGAGTCCAAGTAATTTGTACTGAAAATATTTTAAAATAACTTAAATATTTTCTTGCTTTTAATATTACCATTAATATTAACACAATATCTTAACTAATAATAATAGTAATAATAATAATAATAATATTAACAATAATAATAATAATAATAATAACAGTATAATGTTTGTAATACAATCATTGTTTTGTAAATGTTGACAAGTGATTGTCAACTTGTTGGAAATGCATGCGAAAGTTTCAATTCATGTTTTCAAGTTCATTCACTTCGGAACTCTTTTCAAGACGTCAAAATTCTTTCTTTTTATTTTTTTTTTATCTGCGGTTTGCAAAACCTGCTTTTATTTTCAAACTGCCTCCTGCATTTGGTTCGCCTCACGGTTCTATTTGTTTGATTTCATAACAAGATTAAACTTTGGCTAGACTTACTAGCGTCTAGTTTACACCTAAACATGGTCATAATAATTTTATGTTTTTTTAATCTTTATTAATAATAATAAACAATAATTAATTAAATAATAACAAACAATAAGTAAAAGGTAATAATAATAAATATGTAATGAAATGAAAGTAATTTTCAAATATATAATAATATATTATATAAATAATTATTAATTATTTAATTATATAATGCAATATTATTTACAAACTAATTGACAAAATATAAACATTAATAACATTATTATATTATTAATTAACAACAATATTATATAAATCGTATTATTACAGTATTATATACTGCAAAATAAGAAATTCACTTGATTAAACATTTGTTTGGATGAAAATGTAAATGATTGTGACATTGAAAACGTTTTTACTTTCGCAGAGTTGCTGGCAGATCGGCCGCAACCAGTTCTGAGTTGTCAGCGCCAATTGTCCTGTTCGTCTTGAATCGTCTCTGAGACATGGAAATAAAAATTATTAAAAGTGAAATTCACACCGAACACTTAATGGAGTAATTTCAAATTTTAATAAAAAAAAAAGAAGAAAACGAAAGAACCCTTTTAAGAGGAAATTTGCAAAAACATTCCTTACATGGGAAAGTTTCATCCACGAACAAGACATTATCGAGGTGTTATAGGCTTACAATTACCTTAGCAATGGCTAGCTCACTTGCAGATTAGATTAGCCTTTAATAATAATAATAATAGCAACAACAACGATGGCAATAATAATAATAATAGCAATAGTCAGCCAATTTGTATAGCCACAGTTTATAAACATCAGACTGCTTTTAAACTACTTTCATTCAATCCAGGATTATATTTGGTCAATGCCATTACCTTTTTATCCTGAATGGAACTTTCCTGGCTCGTATCTGCTTCACCGATGGTGACTTTCATGCACGAATTCGTCCTACTGCGTTTAGCAGGATGGAAAAGCGTGATGTCTTCCTCCGCAACGGAAGGATTACTCGTTCCAGTCATCCTGCCATTCAAATGCCCTTCGTCCAAACTGCTCGACTCCAACGTTGGTTTCACATCTTCGATGCTTTGTCGATTCTTAACCGTTTGGTTTCTCTTGATTTTGTCCGCCAGTGCTTGCAAAGTATTGTGCTTGGAAATCTTAACTTCGACGGAAGGGCAGTCTTTAGCCGTTGTCTGGAACAGCCCTTCCGTGATGGTTTTGTTTTCAAAATCGCCACATGGAGATTTCACAAGTTTGGGATTGAATTGCACCTGGTCGAGTTGCATTTCCAGGGGATTGTTGATGTTCTGGAAATTAGATGTTGGTAGAAAGCATTGGGTGTCCACGAGACAAGGATTGACTGGAATAATGTTGGCTTTCCATGGACTCGAAGACAGATCTGAGATTATTTTTGGAGTCGTGGGGGAATAAGTCGTGTCCGGACTTGTTGCTACATTTGGTTCGATTGTAATTAACTTCATGGCTTGAGGATTGCTTCCTGCGTAAGGATTTTGAAGTAAATTTCCCTGGTAAAACGATGTATCGGTCGCGTAATCATCGGATATATATCGGGTACTGGACACAGGAAAGTTATTGACAGTAGGCGAAAGAGCTTGGAAGGGCAAGGCAGATGTTGAAGAGAGTTTAGAGTCTATTATCATAGGAGACCGCGGTGATTTCTTGAGTTCAAGGAAGGACTGCATCATGGGTAATCGAGGTTTTTGACTCACATCTTCTCCTTGGCACTGGAAAGTTAACGAAGGGCTTGGTAGAAACGTGTCCTCTGGAAAATCTAGCATGTTCATCGAAGCCAATTTCAACGAGTTCGGTCTACGAGGAACGCCTTTAGAAACTTCATACGTTTGGCCAACTTCGAGAAAATTTTCGCTTGATGGATATGGCGGGGGAGGAATTCTATTGGGAGATTCAACAGGATTGAGGTCGAAAAGTTCATCGTTCGGTTCCGGCAGATGACAAAACACATTCGTAGTATTGTTCGATGGTAGAACGACCGGAAAGCCACAACAATTGGGGCCGAATGAGCTGTTGTGACTAGTCGGAGATGTTTGCATTTCGTCGCAGGAATTCATTGCAGTTTCTTGAGCGACGTAAAGATCATTGGCGAAAGTCTGGGGTTGCGTGCTGGCGAGAGAATCGTTGTTTGCAAGTGCCGACAGAAAATTAGTCGGGAAATCGAGTATCCAGTCGTGATTGTCCTTCGTGAGATCGAAGTCCGACGGCAGCCAGCACTCCTGACCGTCCAGCATGGAGTCGAAAAAGGAATAATTGTCTGGTAAATCCTTGAAACCGTCTACAGCTTCTCCTCCCGAATTTGTTTTGGTGCGCTTTTCTTTCGGCTGGAAAGAATGAAATTCCTGTGGATAAGGAAAGTCCAACTGTAGAGGATAAGGTCGTTTCTTTAGAGCGGCGGCTGACATTAACATCTGTGAAAAGAAGCGTTCAACTTTTTTTTTAAATTTGTAAATTTATTATTATTATATTTTAACGTTTAAATTCATTATTATAATTGACATTGTTTGTAATGTTGCTAGTTATTGCCTTTTGAAACATTACTGAATGTTATTGAAATCGTGTCCTGTAATAAATCGTGAATATAAATCATCGCATCGGACTCCATTGTGTGTCCACTCACGACAAAGGAAGACATTCAAAATAAAGAATTTATTCATTTCTATCAGATAAATGAATAATTCAAATTAATTTCAAAAACATTTTTTCATTTTTTCTTTTTTATTCTTTACAAAAACAGATCATTCAACGAAATCGTTCACAGTTGAGAATTGAATCGGACATGAAAAGCAATTTTATGCAGAAAATCAATTATGACGTGTCCTCCCTGCTGCTTAAACAGTGACAGATTCTAAGAAAATTTGGTAAAAATGTCATCTGATGGTGACATGACGGTCACTTAATATGCTAATTACTTCAAAATATTCTGCTTATGCAAACTGAACCACATTTGTAATTTTTAATATTAATAATTCATCAAGTAATCAATGATCATCCGCTTGCAGTAAAACATAAAATGGTTTAACAAATTAATTAATTGAATTAATCAAATTTAATAGCAAATTATGAAAATTTGGTTTCAGATTACTTAGAGTATTTCCTGAATTATAACCCTCACATTTATAATTATAGCGCCCTTTTTATACTTTTTTTTAACAAGGATCAAAATTGCGGGTTATAAGAAGGTGCGCGTTATACTTGGATTTTGCCTCGGCTGTGTGGCAGATGGCAGTTAGGAAAATGTGCTAAATAATTTTCAACTCAGGTTAGACCAACATTCAGTCATACTTTTCCAATTCTTTTAAATGAAACGATTTGAAAACACAATTTCAAATTCGCTTTTGTGTGTTTCATTGCCAAAAGAAATTTTTTTTAAATGTTAAAAAATCAAACAAACCTTATCTCGTCAGCACAAACAATTCAAAATAAATAGATATTCAGAAAAAAGATAAAATGACTGCCAAAAAGTATCGGAATATCTTCGGACTAAAAGACTTGAAAAACTTAACTTTCCCGAAGTTTAGTAAAAGTTTAAAGCTGAAGGACGGACGAATCGATGGTCCATTTATTTATAAACTCCATTGTGATCACGATATTGGGTTTATTGTTCTTACAAGTCTCATAAGATTCACTTCTTCTTAGAAGACGACTACGTAATATTTTGATATTAGTCATTACTTAGTAATCCATTTTTTTCGCTTCAAATTATATTATATTATATTTGTTATATTATTTTATATTATATCAATTTATATTTATTTTATATTGCAGCATTTATGTAAGTATTTAATAATAATTTGTTTACATTGATTTGTTATTGATATCTGTTCCTTTTAGTGCTACATAATCAGGTGGTCAGCATTTTAAAATTTCACGAGATAGGATAGAACATTTTATGCTTTTGCAGCTTACCTTATATCAAGAATGAATAGATAAATATATCCAGTATAAATTTTTACTAATTGAGCAAAATTGTATTTTAATTTAATTTGTCAAAATTTCCATTTCCTATCGAATTTGATTCTTTTTCCTTAATCGTACGCTGGCTGCTCACAATGGCTTAAAAGAAAAAAAATTGTGAAATTAATTTATTTCAAGTCATGCCTGGATGTTTAATCACAATGTCTGTCGTCAACCAAAGTTACTCTGTACCGACCCACGCATTTTTTTCTGGCGATCTTTGAAATGAATATTTTTAAGTTCACACATTGCATTGGACTTCATTTGCATTTGTTACAATTAATAAAGTGAACGATTCTAATGCGAATGAGCGAAGTAACAATCATTCTTTGTGAGGTCGAATTTATTATTATTATTATCATTATTAAAAATTATTAAAATTTAAATCTTTTAGAATTCAATCCAAAAATAATTAGAGATCCAAGAGTCATCCATCAACCACAAACCAAATAATCTAAAGTTGACCTCAACAATGAGTTAACATTTGTAATCGTAAGGCCTGTTTATTTATTGTCAATGAAACATGGCTTTGTATATGTTTTTAAGTTTAAGAGTTTAAGTTCTATATATTTTTGTATATCTTTCGATTTTCACATCACAAGATGTTTGGCTCATATTTCTGAATACGGTTGCACTAGGTTAGGGAAGTTTAAGTGCTTCAAAAAAATAAATTTTGAATGAAAGTATGTTTGGCAAAATCGATGTTTTATTGAAATTCAACCATCCGCGACAAGACAAGGTGTTTTGTGGTTTTCAAAAACGGGTTTTGAAGTACGTGCTATAAAAAACCCCCACCAACAACATGAATATATTTTCTTAAGTTAACGAATGAATGAATGAGTGAATGAATGAATGAAACCTCAAAGATCTGATACTAAGCGCCTGCACTCTAGCGGGTCTTTTGTCTCAAGAAATTTTGAGCGGCATTTTGCGAAAATACCCGAGTCACGATTTTTCGCCCCTCATTGAAAAGCGATTCGATTGTGTGGGAATAACATATTCAGAATGAAGATTTACTGCCGATGAAATCGAATATTTCAATCGACGATTGTTCAGGTTAGTAGCCTGGCCGTTCCTAGGTAAACTCTTCGCTCAGAAATTGGGTCCATTTTGAAGTTCTGAACCCCATTTCCAGGAAGGCAAACGATTTCAATTGTGGTCGAAAGTGTTTTCGATTTTAATAGCTGTAACAACTATTTTCATAATGTTTTGTTGTTTTACGTTAAGACTTTTGTTAATATTATTTTATACAATTGTAATTAACGCTGATTAGGTTTAATTAGAATTAGGATTAGGGTTAGATTTGTATTAATTGAAAAATTGCAAATAGTTCCACGTAAGACAAATGAATAAAAATGAATGTAAGTCCTCTCAAAAAATAAGAATTAGGTATAGCATCTGGAAACAACAGTGGAAGACAATACCTCTGTTTGATCAAACTCCATTGTGGATCTCGTCCGGAGATCCAACCTTCACCAGGCGCTTTTGACGGAGATTTTTGCAGAAGAAATTTCGGAATTTAGAGAGAAACATTTTTTTTTTACGAACGAACTTTCTACGAGTTGAATTATTTAGAGTTTTTATTTCTGCTTTGATTGGAATGAAACATTCTGGGCACCCATTGCCAGGCCCACCGCAGTCGAACCTCTGTCTCCCGTCAATCCACTGCTTTTTGGTCGCCGCTGTACCGCTCTTAGCGCGCCAAAGACGAACGTGAACAACTATCGTCTTAAGTACTTGTTTCGACTGCTGTTTGTTTTTGCAAACAATGGCGGGTGTACTGCGTGGGAGACGCGAACCGCGGTTGAATGAAGTCTCTCAATAGGGGTCTTTGGGTAGGAGACAAGTTGAACGCTGCTTAGGCACGAATTAAATTCGCCTGTCACTCAAAAATCGCAAATACAAGTCGATGTTTTGGATTGAAATAATTCTTTACAAGCTGTGTATTTTAAAGTGGCTTTTGGTGATGGGAATCAACTTAATCTACCTCGTAAGACCTTCTCTCACATAAAGAACGTGAAATCATTATCATGATCTAGTTTCTATTGATTCGAATCTTGGGAATTCCAAGAAAGTAGAAAGAATATGTCACGTAGCTTGTTTAGAGTGCTAAAAAGATTTTGTTTTGCCGAGAATCGTAGAATCTTTAAAAATATTTTTCTAGAATTACTTAAAAGAATTCAAACCAAAAATTAAAATCGTTAGATGAAGTCCGTTTTCTTTCTATTAAATCTTTCGTGATTGTATTATGATTAATAAGATTTTCATTTAATACCGAGACAACTGAGACTGTTTCATTTCAATTTCACCGGGTTTACTCCCGGTCTGTGAAGGTGTGAACCTCAATTTCACCACGATTAAAATTTCAGACGATGAACCTGGCACGAAATAAACAGTGTCTTTAAATGGAACATTCTCCCATAAATCAGATCAAATATCTTTCAAATAGGAACAGACGCGAAAGCAGACTATGAAGTTTTATTGAATACAACCTAGACGAGCAACAATGTAACGTTCTTCACCATCTATCAAGCGAATGAAATGAGCTGGAAATAACAAATTGACTTCAACAGATATTGCTTCGGAATGTTATCAGCAGTTGGATTCTTATCAGAGCACCGACTTGCAAAGCTGCTGAGAAATAACGGCTTTGATCCTATCTCGAAGTATTGCAGGGAGGGGGGTGACCCACCCGTGGTCTCTGAATCGGGGGTACGTTCGTCTTCAGGACGTATTTCTAGTCCTAGAGGGTCGAAAATCAAATTCTTTCAAGCTTCCATGAGCTTCTTCTTCTTTTTGGTTCATCGAAGCACTATTTGAGCAAATCCTAACGCACAACGCCAACAAAAATAGGAAAGAAATCGAAGAAAGAATCCTCATCTGGGAAACTGTTCAATCTGCTGATTGAAACTCAGTTGCTGTTGAACAACAGGATGTTGCTGCTGTTGATGTAGCTGTTGTTGTTGTAGCTGTTGTTGTTGTAGCTGTTGTTGTTGCTGGAAGGATTGTTGACTTTGAAACATTGGTCGTTGTTCTAATTCTGGCCTTCCTCTTTGTTGAAACTGAAAGTTTTCGGGGTTTCCCATTTTTCCAAAATTATCCAATTGTTGGTATCTCATGACAGGATTCTGATTGCGAGGTTGTTGGAAGAGTTCCATTTGTTGAAATTGAGGCTGAGGCTGATGTTGGGGTTGTTGTTGGGATTGATGTTGGGGTTGATGTTGTGGCTGTTGTTGCTGTTGCTGTTGTTGGAATCTTTGGGGAGGAGGAACACCTTGCTGAACGTTCTGTTGGAAATGCTGTTGTTGAGCATGCTGCAAGTGTTGCTGTTGTTGTTGCACCTGCTGTTGTTGTTGCAAATACATTGGTTGTTGCTGCAATTGCTGAACTTGTTGAGGAATATTTTGAGGAGCCTGAACAGATGGATGTTGAGCTTGTTGCAGGGAATGTTGCAGTTGTGGTTGAAACTGCTGAGGGTGATGTTGAACGTGTTGTTGCGGCTGCGAGGTATATTGTTGGAATTGTTGATGTTGAGGCGGCTGTTGTTGCTGTTGGCCAACAAACTGCGGTCGCTGTGCAAAGGTCGTCTGAGCCGCTGGAATGGCCTGATGGAATTGTTGTTTGTAGTTGGGGGTATTTGTAGTTGCTGTTGCGATATCCTGAAGTTGTTGGGATTGAATGAAAGCCTCATTCCTCGAGGCGAACATCTGGCCAGGATTCTGGTGGATGACTGGTTGGTTGAAACCATCTCTCTGGTAAGAGGCCGGTACGTGACCAATTGCATTGGAATAGGATTCGTGGCGAGTTCGCACTTGACTCGATGCCATTGGATGTGGTTGTTGATGCTGTTGTTGTTGTTGCTGTTGTTGTGGTTGCTGGAATTGTTGCTGCTGCCCCTGTTGAGCAAAGTCGTTGGTCGTCGCTTCTCTCAAGAAATCCGCAGGGACCAATCCAAAGACTCCGTTTTTCTCTCCTCTGTAGTAACCGTTGCAGTCCACGGCACCGTGAACCAAAATCATCTCACCTGCTCGGAACGGAAGGCCTGGCTGAATGCACAAGTGGAAATGCTTTTGTATGGAAGCGTTGTGGATTTGAGGAATAGATTAATAATTGTTTATTAATTGTTGAATTAAATTTGACCTCAATGTCCCTGTTTGGTGGATGGACAATCGGATCGAAGTTTTGCACGGCAATCATTTGTCTGGGCGCACCTAATTTCATCACTTAATTAATTAATATGAGTTTCATCATTATCAAGGATTACATCTCAAATAAGAAACAAAGAAGAAACTACTAGCCGATAAAATAACCAAAAGCCTATAATCCAGCAAATTTTGGTTGGCACAGCACAGCATACCATGCATACCACAGTATCTAGTATGCAATAGTATGTAGGAATATACTATGTAACAATAATGTATTTATATACTTTATACTATGCAGTGCACACCTACCTGTAAGGTCAAAGTTCTGGTTTCGGTTGGCGTATTTGTGGACAGAAGACTGGTGGGGCAAGGTGTTCGAACCCACGAAACCCTGCCTGGACCTCCTGCCTGGCACGTCTTCGATTTCACTGATCATGTTGCAAGGCACGAGGCCTCTCATGCCGTTACTCAGCTCTCCCATGAAGAATCCATCAGCGTCCTTTGTTCCGTGTACCTTTTTATTTTTAAATTTTATTTTATGTTTCAATAGTTTCTCGCTGTTTCGTGATTAATTATTCTGCTATTAAGCATTATTTTTTTGAGTGTTTAATGTCATCAGATCGATTAGCAATTGAACTTGATATGATTATACAATTTACTATATGAGGTTATTATTAATATGACTATTTGGACGGAAATATTTGTTAACGCATGCGTTAACATCAGCGGAAGAACATCTCTTCGGGCCGCTTATTTTTTACTTTAATTTCAATCGCTGCTGATAACTTAATCAATAAAAACGAGGATGAATTGAAAAAAAAAATCAATCAGAAATTAATCAGAATAATAATAATAATCATTGACAATCGACAAACCTTAATTATTTGTCCCTCCTTGAAAGGAAGTTCTTCGTTGATTCCGTCGGGGTTCGGGGACATGGTGGCAGGGTCGTAGTCGAACAGAGCCAGAAAGTAGCGACCTCTGTTTGTTCCTCTCTTCTGGCCATCTCTCCTCATAGACCTGAGGTGATGATGATGATAATAATAATAATAATAATAGAAATAATAGAATATTAATAATAAAATCATAATAATAAAATAATAATAATAATAACAATAATAATAATAATAATAATAATAATAATAAAAATAATAGAATATTAATAATAAAATAATAATAATAATAATAATAATAATAACAATTATAATAATAATAATAAACCGAGAAGAAGAATGAAAAATGTGTATAATAATAATAATAATAACATAAAAAATGCCTAGCTGACTGGGATTAAGTGAAAAGGATTAATAAAAAGGTAAACATGACCTCACTAAAAGTTCTGTTCGTGGTTAAAAGCAGAGCATTTAATTACTGAGTTACATTTGTCACGATCTTTAAAGTCACCCATTACTATTAAGATAATTATTTTGATTAATAATAATAATAATAATAATAATAATAAAATAATAACAACAATAATTTTAATAATAATAATAACATTCTTAATAATAATAATAATAATAATAATAATAATAACATTCTTAATAATAATAATAATAATAATAACATTCTTAATAATAATAATATCATCGCCATCCGTATTATTATTATTATTATTACTATTATAGCTTTTATAATTAACTATTTGAAGTTGTTCTTTATGGAGGCCTCACGTTATTATTTTTAAATTATTCTAACTTTTTGTTATCATTCTTCTCGCAAATCAAAAGAATGATTTAAGTTTCTATTTGCTTCGGGAATTTTCGGCGTTTGACATTTACCAATTGTGTCTGTTACCGAACATTACATGTGAAATTACATAATTATAACGTAATATTATATTATATTATAAATTATATTAAGCAATATTATAAATAAGACGATCGTTTAATGGAAGGAATAAATTAAATTATTTCGAATTTTCGGCAAATTTTCTAAAATCATTTTCTACAACACGCTGTTTTTATTGACGAGCCATCGACCCAAACATGTCTAACAAACAATTAGCCTACAAAAAATATCTGTCTGTCTGTCCTTTTGTAACTCACACACGAAGGACGATAGCTTTGGCCCAGTGCGTTGCCATAAAAATTTTTTAAAAGACCAAGATACAATGAGACTGCACCTTTTTGAAGGTCCTCCAACGTAAAACGTCTCAATTGACGTCAAAAGTTGAAAAAAAATAAAAATAAAAATTGAAAATAAATTTGATAATATTATATTAATATATGCTTTTATTATCAGATTAAGTGTTTACGTTTAATATGTCGGTATAATCCTGGGAAAACCCAGTCTATGAATATCTTCAAAATTATTTTCCCCATTCTATTCAATCAAATAAAACCTATTGAAGCTTTCGTCAAAATTCAATCAATAATTCCCTTTGTAATTCCTATCGACAGCCGACATTTTCAACAGCAAAAAGAAAACACACAAACAATTCTAGGCAAATAAAAATCGGTAAACAAATTGTAAACAAATGAAAAACAAACTGCAAACAAATGGAAAAACCAATCGCAAACAAATCCTACTTCGATCTCCTGCTTAGAGATTCCATCCTGGAATAACCAGGTTCCTGTTGAACTCCTGGCATCCTGCACCTCCTCGTGTCCTTGAGACCTTGACCTCCGAAGCTGTTCTGAGCCACGATTTTCGGACCTGGTAGATGACGAGTTCTGATCGTTTCTTCGGCATCGAAGCTCGAGTCTGACACGTTGTCTCTGACCGTCATCAGGTCCGCGTGCTCTCTGCCTGCTGGTCGTAGCCATCGTCATCATCATCAGTCCTCATCGTCGTCATCGTCATCATCATCATCATCATCGGTATCGCTTGGCGTATCGTTATGTCGTCTGCGATTATAGTGATCGTTCACATCGTTATCATCCTTGTCACCATCGCCTTTGTCGTCATTATCATCATCATCATCATCATCATCATCACCGATATCGTATGACGACGATCACCGGCTTGCTCAATAAATTAGCAATGAATTGATTTTGTTGAATGGTTGCCATGGATACGATTGAATTCCTCTCGTAAATTATAGCGTCATCATCGTCACGATCAAATGTATGAGTAAATAAACTTTTAAATTAATCAATAAACTTATTATTATTTTATTATTATTTTGTTCAATTTTATTATTATTTTGTTCAATTTTATTATTATTATTATTATTAATGTTTTATTATTATTTTTTTATTATTTTACTGCCGCTAAAAACAAAAACAGCAACAACAACAACAACATCATCACCATAGGAGCAGTTTTTCAATCCTACCGTCCAATTGGTCGGACTTGGAAGGCGTCCTACTCCTCTGCTGCAATTGTTGTTGTTGTTGCTGTTGATGTAGTTGTTGTTGTTCGTCTCCTGGATTCGAGACGTGAGACTGTTGGGTGCCATCGCTCTGAACGTTTCTCTTTTCGAGCGGACTCAGTTGCTGGGCACTGAAACTGGCCTCGTGTTGGTTCAGTTTCGCGTCCCTGACACCGGAATGAGCTTGAAAAGGTGCAAAGCGGAAGTCGCAGTTGAACGTCGGCGACGGACTCATCGGTCGCCTCTGACTGGGCAGGTGGATCGAGTTCACGGTCAGCTCCTGGAAAAGGACGGATTGTATCGTAGAAAGACCGGAAACACGACGACAACGACGATGATGATGATGCTGATTATTATTATTACTTTATTATTATTGTTATTATTATTGCTGTTATTGTTGTTGCAGTAGTCATGGTTACGACAGCGCCGCCGCCGACGACGACGACGACTGAGATTGTTACGTTTCTACTGCGTCAAATGTAACAACAACGTTTGTAAAGTCCCGGCATTGAAAGTGAATGAAAAGCAGACCCAACAAACACAACAATCGCAACGCATCTTTTAAGTTGCAGTAACTGGTGATGATAAAATGATGAACAAATAAATTTAAAATCAAATTTAAATTAAATTAGACATGAAATTAACTGGAAAGAAAAAGAGGGTTTAAATTTATGATTAATTCATGAATTTTTTAATTTTTTTAAAGAACATTTTTTGCTAGATATTGTTTGAAGAACTTAAAGCAAGACGTCGCAACAGAGCATTCTGAATGGGTGGACGGAGGAGGAATGTGTCAAAACTGTCTGTGGTAAAAAAAAGATGATTTAGAGACACGCTATTGTACTGAGAAGTGAACAGATGAATGAACGAACGAACGAACGAACGAACGAAAGGATGAATGAATGAACGAACGAGTGAATGAATGATTGAATGAATTATTGAATGAATGTTTGAATGAATGAATGAATGAATGAACGAACGAGCGAACGTTGACAGCGTGGCCTACTTTCAAACTCAACTCTGACAGAAGTTTCTTTGAAAGGGCAAACGGCAGAGAATCTGGAGATTCGTGACTGTGGGTCTTTGACCTGATGGTCAGTTGTTTGGGGTCCCTGATCTCCATCAGGTCTTCGCTCTCAAGGAGGACGTGGTCGCCTGGGTTAACAACATCGGCTAATTTATGTAGAGCTTAATTAATAATATGTTTTAAATACTAATTATTACTACTAATAATAATAAATTGAAATAAATGGGACCATGAGATCTTGTTAATCATTATTTAGTAAACATTTTTTTTTTATAATAATAATAGCAATAGTAATAATAATAATAATAATAATAATGACAATGATGACGAAGAATTACAATGCAATTATTCATATTTTGCCACGGCATTATTTTTTCTGTGATTACAAGAAATTTTGTGAAGTGGCACCCCGCAAAGGGGATGACAAAGTTATAATCGCATCAATCGCAGAGTATCAACCACACCAATCACAGAAGATCAATCATATCAACCACACCAATCACAGAGTATCAATCGGAAAGCAATAATAACATCAATCATGAGTCGATGTCGTCTGAAAATCCTGTTTGTTGAAACATTTGTAAGACTTCTTTTGTTGCGAAGTC